>VUQR01013436.1:0-19058 GCA_015108515.1 Hemichromis elongatus | reverse complement strand
AGGGGGAAAAAAAAAAAAAAAAATGCAAAAAAAAAAAAAATTGGAAAGTTAAAAAAAAAAAAAAAAAAAAAAAAGTAAAGCCATCTCAGGAGGTGCCCCACCATATCCTGTAATTTCAGAATGACTAAAATGGCGCTCAGTAACAGGGAAAGTTACTTTAAAGATGAGCATGGCAACTACAGGGTTGTCATTTAGCTGTGGTTACGTTCAGGGAATGCATTATGTCAAAGGTCCTCACAAGAATAGAAGCACAAGGTGTAAGTGCATGTGTTAGTTCTCCGTATCATCTTTATTTGGCAGCCATTTTGGCTTCAATGTCCCACTTCCCTGCAGTCGCACGGTGATGTCCTGGAGAATCATGTTCCATATTTACAGCCAATTGTTGTTGGAAACACGGCTGGACAAACTGCACTGACAGCACAACCTGAACTACCTCACAACCAGCTGTGTGTGCGTGTGTGTGCGTATATGTATGTGTGTGTCTATCTTTGTGAGGACCAATTATACTTTGGGTGTGAGGCTGGTCCGCACTGTGGGGCAAACCTTCTCACAGGGTCCTCACAAAGATACAGAAGTGATGGAGCTACAGGTTGTCGTCCCGCAGGCTTTCCAGGATCTGGACCAGGCTCTCCAGTCCAAACATGTAGCCCCGGTCTGGCCCGTCGTGTACGGCTGTGTCGCCGCGGAAACCCTTGAAGGTGGAGTGGGCGAAGTCGATCATGCGAACGTCCACCAATGGGGGTTGCTGGGGCAGGGGAGTGGGAGGAGAGGGGAAGGAACCTAAACTGGGAGCCGAGAAGGTGGAGTCTGGATGAGGATGAGGAGATGGGGGGCGTGGGAGGAAGGAGTGGCAGTCTGACTTAGGGGGTGGAGCTTGTGTGGGAGGATGAGGGGAAGGTGATAGGGAGGCCGGAGCCATCAGTCCAGATCCCTGAGAGGGCAGGGATCCTGCGTCTGGCTTCTGGCTCATGTCCGTTTCACAGGGAGCGTCGTGGGCTGGTGGCGCGTGGGGGGCGGAGCCAGAGTGGGGCTCTTTGGGTGGATTCTTCGGTTGCCAGGCAGAGGGGCCCTCGGGTTCCTAAAAATAGAAAAAACCCCCAAAACCTCACATCAGGTCAAACAAAGGAAAACAGCCAATACATTACATCTTTTTCTTAGAGCTGGAATCAGAATGCTTCCAAAATGGAAAAAAATTAGAAGTATAAAAACAGCTGTTTCAACATCAGGCTCACCTTTCCCTCATAGATGATGAGCAGCGAGGAAGAGTAGAAGCGATAGGATGCCTGCCTCTCCAGCACTGCTTTCAGGGTGCGGAGCTTATTCAGGATTGGCTCAAAGAGGTCCCGCCTCAGGCCCTTTCCGTTGTGCAGGTACTGGTAGAGGGCCTGGCGGAAGCCTTCGATCGACAGGCCGCGGCCGTAGTACTTGTTCCTGCACAAGTAGTGACCGGTGTTCAGCTGGTAAACCTGTGGACAAAGATGGACAACAGCTCAGTACAACACGAGTCAGGATTACATATTAACAGATGTTCCCTTTGATTCACTTAAGCTATATAGTTGGAAAAATATGCTATTTATACTATTTTTTTACATATTTATTCATTTCCCACTGAACATCCTCACTAATTATTGAAATTGTTAATATCATGGTTATTATTTGTAGGATAATTATAACTGGTGCTCTTTGTGGTCCTAAGACACGTGAGCTTATCTTGCAGAGATGGTAGCAGAATCAGCGAACTATCAGATCTTCTACTTCTCTGGAGACAAGATGAAGAGTCCCACTTCTCCTGCAGCATTCAATTTGTTGCATGATCAGCCAATAAACTAGCTTTTGTTTATCTTTTTGTTCAGGCCCCTGATGGACCAACGCTCTCTTGTGTTCAGCGGTGCGAGTCGTCCTTTGTACCTGCATGCCACACACTCTGACTCCCAATGTCGCTGAGGTGCTCTGTTCGCATTTCCTTATCTGCCTGGCTGCCTTCTCCTCCGAAGCATCGTCCCCGTGCTGCCGGGTGCCCATCTTCAGGTCTAGAATGCAGGGGTAAGAGAAGTGGTGCACCACGTTCTCCAACAACAGGAACTCTGGTTAAAAAGCTGCAGTTAAGGAGCCAACCGTCCTTGACCCTTGATTTTTTTGTGCAAAAAGGTGAACTAAATATATGCAAACAAAATACTGTGCAGAAACTCAACTGAAAGTTAAAGTCAGTGGGATATGACTGACATTAAGAACCCACCCAGGAAGGGAGAGATTTCCTCTCCTTTCAAGCTTGATTTTTCTACTCCCCAACACCGCCTTTAATGATTAAAATAAAACAAAGACCTACTGAAAACCTCACTCCTAACAAAAGAAAAGCCTGTCGCACTCAAAGACGACAGGCCTGGATGCTGATCTTTTTTTTTTTTTATGTGAGTGCTGTTTGTGTCTGTACAGTAAATATGGAGAACCTCTGAGGTGACAGCAGCGTGCTGAATCTGCTTTGACAGAAGACAGACGGAGCTTGTTGAGGCCAAAGTGTGTGCTGCTCATTCACTCCCCTCAGCTGTAATATCCAGACAGCTGCAGGCTGCTCTCTTTGAAGCTGCAGATCAAAACATGACCTCTAACCTGATAACCTCCAGCCCTCCTATTTATTCCCACTCTGGTCTGCACAGACTCTCACTCACATTTACATTCGTTTCTTCCCATTATCTGATGGCCCACAGCTGGTCATTTGTTGTGTGTCATTGCCCTTTTTTCTTACTTCCTCCGGCAGACCTCTCAATCTTGACAAAGGTGCCTTTAAGACATGACAATGTTATTCACTGCACCAATTAGTGTTTTTAATACTCTCTGATTGGTTAAATGTACCTTAAGGTTCATTCATTACATTTTATCACCAATTCAATGTAAAGTAGTGCTTCCCACCTGTTGGTTTGACCACCCTGGATGGGCAGAAAAAAACAATATTACAAGAGTTTGGGTCAGTGGAGGAAATGAAACTAAATGAATTTAAGTTGAATAAACATGAACATCAGTTTTCAGATTTCATACTGACCTCTGCTTCACTAAAACCTGTTGCGGATCACAAATAACTGATAAAAGCACTATCAGATCCAAAGAGTTTGAGTTAGTAATTATGAGATTTAGAATGAGAGGTTTCATACACCCAACTTAAAAAAAAAAATGTAGACACTGATTATATAAAAGACTAGCAAACGGAATTTTATCTTAATGTAATTTTCATGGCTTCTTATGAGCACAGATGAAAGCTAACGTTTGTTTCACTCAGTCTTTGTACACTGGTTTATTCCTATTTCCAGTGATCATCATTGATAACTAAGGCCAATTAAAATGTAATATATTGTCTTAATACACGGATCAGCAGAATAAACAGCAGGACCCTTGGTTACCTGGCGTAAATGGACCTCAACATTTTTGGGGAAGGATACTGAAGAGTTTTCGGTCCTTGGACTCAGACCTCATGCGGCTGAGCTGCTGTTTGTGGCAGCGAAGGCTCCAGGGATTGTAGCTGATCTTCTCTGACGTCAATCCGCTGTTCCAGTCCAGCATCTGGAAGGGAACATCTGAGAGGACCTTTGGGTCGAGTCTTGGGCTCTTCAGCTCTGCCAAACTACAGAGAGGAGAAAGGAGAGGGGATTGTTAAAAGCACTGCAGATGACCCTCTGCTCTGACTGCTGCATCTACAGTAGATTTAAAGGTTTATGTTATTCATGCAAATGTGAACACTTGACTGTTTGATGTCAAATGACCCAATATAAATATAAACTACAAGTTCTCTTGTTATCCATCTTCAGCTTCTCTCCTTTGTCGTCAAATTTATGACATAGATCAACAAAATATTTTCACACGAACTGTCCTACATCGAGTGAAATCTGTCCAGAATGAATTCATTGTCTCCTCGAGTCTATCTTACTTATCCGAGGTCTCTGTGTCATGTGCCTCCCTTCGATCGGGTCGCTCCTCCTTGTGTTCAGAGGTGGATGAGGAGCGATGCAGGCTGCGGCGGGAGTGTTTCCTCCTCGGCTGCTCCCTCTCTGGGGGGTCACGCTCCTCGTGTTCACCGGTTCCACCCTCCATGTTGCTCTCCACATAGGGGTAGGCCACCAGGTTGATGTAACCGTCAGAGTCGCCTTCAAAGCACACCAGCACCACACCTGACAGGACGGAGCCGTGCACAGAAAGGATGTTGGGAATTATTAAAAACATTTCAGAGCAGAAGAGAAAAAAAGACAGACTATTGAAATACTCTGAAATGCCAAAGGGGAAACAATGCATTTTTAAAGGTCAGGTTTTTTTTATACCAGCGACCCACAGAAGAGTCAGATCCACTTTTTTTTTTATTAATCTGTCTGATAAAATCAGAGACAGTATACCAGACTCACCGTTCACAGCCTGCACCATCAGCACAGAAAACAAAAACACATGCTTCACTAAAGCTGTTAGGTCAGGTCTAACAGGTCTATATGATTCAGTCAGTTCATATATGACCCTCTTAAAAGTACAAAATATGCAAATATAACTTTAGATCTGCTAAAGGAATTTTGACACTTTGGTGCAAAAAACAAGAAAGCTGAAAAATAAGAAACAATATAGCTCCTTAATACAGTTTTACTACATTTGTAACCCATATAGGCATCAAGACGTATAGAGTGCTTTAAATTTTGATTAAATGACAATTTAAGGATAAAATAGGAAGAGTGATGCTTTTGTACAACAGACATACATTTGAACATCTGTTATATTTAGCTTTATAAACAGACCAGAGCATGTCATCCCTGCTAAGCCAGACACTCAACATCCTCCATGTTAGTCCTAATTTAATTTAGCTGTCAGTTTGCTCATCAGTGGAGAAGCCAACCCCAAATATAAATTTTAAACTTGCCTCCACAGCACAGAGCAAGCTCTCCATCCAAAGAAAACTTAACCTCCTTCTTACCCGCATCACAAGAAGAAATTTGATTTGACGGTGCCAAGCTGCAGTGGATGAAACAACCTTGACAGATACAGAAAGTCGTGCCTGGGCAGCTGTTTGTCTGTCAATCCGTCTGCTGTTATTTAATCAGCAGGACAATGGGTAGTGGGCAGACATCCAGAGATAAATTTAGACTCCTTATGGAGCACACTTGTCATGGCACTGGGAGCCAGAACACCAGCAGGGTGGACTAGTGGGAGTACAAGCCTACGATCCAACTGCAGTACAGAACCCTTGGAATACGTCCATCATATCTCTTGTAAAGGAGCCAAGTGTGCCAGAGACATGGATAACCACAACGAGAACAATTTTCCACATTTTAATAAAAATGTCTGTTTTAAACCCTGCAAGTATTCCTTTTAATCTTCAACTGATCAGTTTAATCAGAGACATTACAAGAGAGAGAGACATGACACTCAAACAATACTGAGCAGAAATCTGTGGCATGGTTGTCCTGCCACTCCCCCAACAGAGCCCATCAGCAGCAGAGGAAGCAGGAACGTGTTCAGTCCCTGATGGCCAGAGACAAACGCTGTCACAGCCATCATGAAATCACGCACTGGTTTGTTAAATCTCATCTTGAAGCATTGAGATAAGCATTGTCACTGTTTTAGTGTTTTCAAACCAGATGTGACAAGTGAGGGGCGAGTCTGGATGTGAAACCATTCTCAGTAGCTAATGAGTAGTCAATCACAAGATACAAGCCAATTGACCAGATCATGTTCACACCATAAACAAATGTCTATGAAGATTGTTTGACACTAGACAGAGACCACCTTCTCCAAAGGGCGTCCGTGCGGTTGTTCTGGTCTGCACCTGAGTCCAATTACCATGCGAACCCCATCATAAGGGAAAACAAAACAGAGCTCAATTTAAACAGACTAAATGCCACACGAGTGAAAAGCTGAACATTCTCTTTTATAGTGTGCAATGTTGGTGCCTTAGTGTTGGCCTGAGAGTAAGTCTTTTCTAAGGCATTCAAATATTTGGTGTCTAGGAGAGTGTGAGTGCATGGGCTGCAGTCTACACCTTCAGTTTCTAAAAACTGCACATAACTAGTGCCAGAAAAACAAAACAAACAAAGGCTACAGATGCGACTTAATAGTTTCGGGGGCTTATATCTGTTAGAAAAAGAAAAAAAAATACAAATCACTGCAGTTTATAAGAACACCTCATCCAAAGCAGGAAATGCCTGGTTGACGTCTCATTTAATAAGAGAATTGAATATAATCTGACCCCACTATGAGCCAGTAAGCAGTGCTTAACTGAGACACTGCTGTTTAGTCTCGTCTGCCTTCCTTTTGGCAGACATTTTGAAATCACAGAAATGAAACTAATGCTTCATAATGAAGCCTGCGTTTCATTTGTGTTTCAGTGGTGTTTAACATTTGCTTGGGTCTGTTACTACAGTAAAATCAACTAGAAACAGTCAGACTGTATGCCTGGTGATGATGAGCAGAGCAGCTAAACCTCTCCACTTCCATTAAACATCCGTACTTCCTTCCTTTTCTCCTGTCAGTCTGCCTCCTCCATTCACCACCAAACGTTAGGAAATAAAGAATATAGAGCATGAGTGTTTGATGCTGAACCAATGAGGGTTTAGTTCCCCTAAAAGAGACCTTACTACTGTGAAATCAATATAAAATTCAACTGTCTTTTACTGTTGGCTTATTCAGACTAACGGGAGGTTCAGGAAATGTCACAAAGACATTAAAAGACCCTTTCAGATCTCATTGATGAGATTTATGAGCGCAAACTGTTTTGCATGGTACTGACTTATTTTAGAGTTACAAACAGCAGTGCCTTACCCAAAAATTACAACTAGCAGAATTTGAGCTAATAAAGCTAAACATCATGAGCTACATTCCCTCAAATCAAAGAAAAATCAATGTTTTTTTCACCTCAGATGTCAATAAACAATCCTCATCTGCTGTCTGAACATCATATTTATCTTTTTTTCCCTCCCTCCAGATGAAAGAGCGCAGCCAATTTGATGTGACCTGATCTAACCTAGTCACTGATGCCTCACAAAAACCATCAAAAACATCTGCCTTGTTATCTGCAGCAGGCTCACCAAATTCTTCACAATGACCTTATTATGCAAGAAAATGAAACATGATTTTATCTGCAATGTCAAAAGCATTTTTAAGACTTCATAGTCAATTCTGAGGACAGTTTATATAAATAATGTTAGTCTTTCTGAGACTAAAACAGCCGCTGCTGACCGGAGCCACAGTACATGGGGTACCCATTTTTGAATGTATACCAGCTTTTATTTAAGATGCAGGAACTTTCAACCAGACTGTATTGTTATACACGCTTGCCTTTGAAGTCTACAAACAATCTATCATAGTTAATGTGACTTTACATTCACTCCATTTAATAATACAGTGCTTTCATTTTCTTCTACCACAGCAGCTTGTTACTGATCTAATTAACTGATACCCTCATGCTGCTGTCATTGTTCGCTTCGCTCTATATTAGGGTTTGTTCAGGTCCACTGTATTTTGGATCCTGTAAAATTAGCACTGGGTGGGATGTGGATATGCTTGCGTGCCTTTGGGATCAGGTATCAGGCAGGTTTTCCATGATTCGGTTATAGATATGAGACATAACAAAAAAACCACAAACAAACAATGTATGTAGGCCAAAGTGCTGTACACTTAAAAACAACCTAGTAAAACTAAGATGTTTTCAAGATTAGAGTTTGATCTTTAAAAAAACAAAAGAAACTAATTTCAATTACTCAAAGTTAAATCTTAAAATAAATGTAGTAGAGAACACTCTGAATGTACCCCTTTTAAATTTGCTCTTGTGTGCTGCAGGTATCAATATGACAGAGAGAGATAGCGAGACCAAGAGAAAGCAGTTTAACTGAATACAACTAGTTGAAGCTTTTTCTTTATAGCTTTGTTGTTATGGATTAGAGCAGCTAGAAACATAGTTTCGTTTATATTTATACTTGGTGATCAGGTTACTGGACAAAGGCCTCTAAATGGCTTCTGATTCATTAAGTTTTTAACTCTCTCTTTCATGAAAACAACACTTTACCTATAATAATGAGTTTTGGCACTTCACTATATATCAATAAAGATGTGGTCTGCTGACCATAGGGACATTTTCTGTATTTTTCAGAGGTAGGTACATAGGCACAGACCACCCTCACTGATGTCTGATGCACACCCAGTCATTTTGTTTTATAAGCAGGCCTGAAATATGACAAAAAAACTCCCAGTTCATAAAAGAGCTTCAAGGGTTACTCTTTGTAACTGTCATGCGGTAAAGAGATAATAACATTTACAGCAGCAAGCACTGTTACTGTTGCTCCGAGAAAAATGTTTTATGTTTTTTTTTTATCCTGGGTTTAGTGTCTCAGTCGTAAGGTAGCCGCATTTATTTTCTGGGTGTGTCAGAGAAAAGAGGCTCGACCAACCCCATAAACTACAAGCTTTTCTCTTTTCTGTAAATTGTTCCTCCTCATCTGCTCCAACCTCCAGCCCACAACCGGAACACAATACACCATGATGACGGATGTCTTAATTCCTAAAAGAAGGGGAGGCTGGCTGGAGGAACAAGAAAAAAATGCACAGATGATCTGCCCTTCCCCGTTTCTGTGTGAGGGTTATTATCTTGTTACATTGAAAATTGTTATGAATTTAATTACAAGTGGTCCTAAATATAAACATGTCATGCACACTGTTGCATCTGAGATCATAAAATCCTTGCCATCTCTGATAGGAGAGGACTAAGACCCAAAGAGAAAGGAGATACGACACCGTCATCCTAACTGCGTCTATGTTATCAACAAGTTATTTGCACATAAGCGCTCTCGAGTTATTTTGCTCAACAGAACTGATTGCTTGCTGAATAGGCCAAACAGCCAGACAGTTAATTTACCCGTTTTATTTTTATTTAATTTTTTTAAACTGGGCATTGTTTATATGTCAGTCACTGGCTGTATTTAAGCACATCCCATGATGGAGCTGTAGAAGTACATCTGACTATAAACCAACAGCTCCAGCTATCTCCTGCCTGCTGCTCTAGTACCTGACATCAGTGAGCAGTCACCAACCTTTATACTCTGGCGTGAACTCTTTCATCTCAGGAGGCAGGGACTCGTAGAAGCGCTGCTCTCTGCTGATGAGAGGCTTACACACTGTGTGGTCATCATAACGCATCATACTGGTGTGACCGCCCACCTGAAAACACAAACACATGCAGAACACATACATAAAAAGAGGCTAAACAAAAGGCTAAATGTCTTAACAAAGAGAAGTAATTTACAGTTTTTGCCTTTTTACAAAGAATATTTAAAAAATTATTATCATTAGAGCTATTAAGTGCTTTAAACTTTACACGTGGTATGCACAACCTATTAATATTTATATTTCTGAATGTTTAGCAGGTTTCTTAATGCAAATCTTCCTTTTTTAGATAAAGACTTTTCACCGTCACCGACCGTTAGCACTCACCTGGTGTATAAAAGGCTCCAGTGGAACGCCTCCTGCTCGTGGTCGTAGTGAAGCCCCTCCCCCTGTGCCCGCCCCCTGTAGCTTGCTGTCCATGTTGTTGGTGTGAGGGAGGCACATGGCTCCTGGCGGACGCACCGCGCCTCCTCCTGTAGATGAGAGGGAGATTTAACAACGAGGAAACAAACAAAAAGTCATCAACTCCTGCTGTAGTTTCAATACTGACAAAGCGCATTAATTTATCTTTGGAGTGATAAAGTTTAATATTGCAATATATTGAATATTGAACTGCACATTTAAAAAACAGTCACATTTTGCAAGTACAAAGTGGGTTCCTTGGGATTATTTCATGATTGTCTCAGTAAAACCTAAAATGAAACTGCATTTGTGGAAAATTTGTACTTTTTGTCCATCAGTTTGTACAAGTTTTTACATGTTTCATCAAGTCTGCTGCTTTTGGTATACTAGGGAATTTCCTGACTCAGAATGGGCCTTCAGAGGTGACTCCAAACAGCAGTAAATGCTGTGTTAGTTAACAGAAGCTTTGTCATTTGTGTCTTTCAAAACAATCAAATCCTACATGATAAAACTCAGCGAGCAGTCTTCGTCAGGGAAAATTTTTCACAATCTGAATTACACAAGTTAAAGGGTAAAAATACTAATTTGCATAGTTGCATTTAAAATGACAAAGTTTTAGAGTTATTGTTGTCAGCCAAAACCTTTCACAATTTTCTCACCAGAATGGGCCTTTTAATATCTGGCAAACTGGCCATTTACAAGCTCATTATTTTATTTTTCGGGGTGACTAGAACAAAAACAAAACAAATCAAAACAAAACACTCTCTTATAGTGTGCATTGTTACAGCATGTCCTTTCACCCTCTGTGTGAAACCTGTCCTCCCTCTTAGAAAGCTGACAGATCAAAAGTGAGGTAACATTAGTTAATTACATAACCAGCACAAACCTCTAAAGAGCTGACTATCAACTGTCAGTTTAACTCTGAACAACACGCTTTAGCCTCAGCTGTCTCTGGGCGGTGAGTTTACACGTGAATATACAGCCAAGACTTGATGTGAAAGGGAATTTCAGTCAGACAACCTCTTTGTTATAAAATCAAAGCTTTGGCAGGGAAGAAAGGCAAGTTAGAAAATGACTTGAAGGTAAAGGCTGATTTAAATCAGATTTATTGTCACTTCAGCTGAATTAAAAAAAACATTGAGTAGAGGGCATAAAGCAGGACAGAAACAACCCTATTTAATGTTTGCTACAGACCACCGATTGAACACAAACCAGTTTTCTCATTGTTGTAGGGACATTGTTATTGGAAACTAAACAGTGCATGATATGGACTGATCCTGAAATGTAAAGATGTGCCACACACACGAGAGTGTAGACAGCTGTACATTAAAACCCCCAGTTAAAAGAACAAAAAGAAAATGTAAAACAGAATGAAAGTCAAATCCAGTAAATACCAAAACACTGCAGCTGATTGGAAGAAAGTTGACTGCTAGAAGCTAGAAAACACATCTACAGGGTGGCTGAAGTTTTGTTTTTTTATTATTATTTCCATCATCATCATCAGTAGTAGTAGTAGTAGTAGTAGTATTTAAATTGCTTTGGGATGTTAAAAACGCCCCATAAATAATAAAGAAATAATAATAAAGGGCAAAGAACAAGAAACAAGATTTAAGACAGGTGGGGGGAGTTTAGAAATGTCCTCGTAATGACCTGAATGAATGAGCAAATCTTCAATTATGCCATGATCTTAATACATCCATCATACACCATTTTGAAGAAAAAAAAAATAGCTGCACATGCTGCCAAGTTGGAGCAAGGTGAGGATGTCCCAAAGCTTCCTGCTGTATTTTTCTTAAGCAGTTAAGAAAAGGGTGGAGAGGACCAACTACAGCTGGAGTTGGGCCTTGGGCTGCAGTTATTGTTTAAAAGTGTTAAGATTTATTGGAAAGAGCCCATAACTCCAATACTCAAAATAAAAGATAAGCAACACATTCACATTCCTTTGAATCTTTAAAAAAGTACAGGTGGGGGCCAGTGCTACCCCGCAGCCTCATAGTATACACCTATGGTATCAATTTGAAAATCCTAAGCCACCTTATTCTCCAGTTATCGCATTCACGAGATTTTAAAAAACCTTCCTCTTTCCTCTGAGATTTGAATATCCAATATTTTTAGTAGATGGAACTATGATTCCTTCTCAAGTTATCAGATTCACAGTTTTATATAAAATGCTAAGAACATGACACCATAAAAGCAGCAGGTTTGTTTAAAATATTGGGTAATACATCAGCTCTGATATCAAACTTTGAGACTAATGGGCTCCTAATAGAAGGAGCTTTTGCAGAAAGACCCGAGTAATGGGGAGATAATTCAGTAATTAGATCCTTCAGTGATTACATTGGTGTGGTTTAACCAGTTGCTAGGGTAACACAGTGAACCATAACACTGGAAAAAAGGTTCAATCAACCTTCATTAACTCAGACAGCCATGGAAAATAGCCAAGAGAGACACCCACCTCTTGTCCTTGCTGCTTACATGAACATCAGGGGCCACATTTATATTGAAACAGTCTGAATGGGCTCAGACGTCTTAGTAATTTTTACTACGGTATATATTTTTCCTTTTTATTTTTAAAAAGGTTCACATTTTCTTCGTTATGTTTAATTTTTTAGTCTACACTGGTAAATTCATCTTCACAAGACTCAGGCTAGGGGAGAAAAAAAGGAAGTGGTTTTAATGAGATAATCTGCTTCGGTAAACAGAGAGGAAACTGGAATACAGGTGTGAACGATGAAAACTCATCCTCTGATCATACCCTGGGCATGGGCTCGGGTGTGCAGTGATGGGGACGGGGGGGCGCAGGGCACCACGGGCTGCTGGGAGCGCACGCCGGCCCCGGGGGGAGGCGGCGCCAGACCGAAAAACCACCTCGCAAAACCTCCAATCAGAGTGCTCCGATCCACCGCCGGCACCACGGAGATCCAATCAGGACGGGGGGCTGGGGGGCAGGGATGGTGGGACGGCAAGGAAAGCAGGGTGTCAGTTAGGCAGGGTCACCACTTCCTGAAAAGACAGGAAATGACACAATGTCAGTTGTAATAGTTTAGTATGCATTTAAGGTGTACAGTGTTTATTCATGTGGGGAAAATTGGCTTCATTTAATGTGATGACTTAAAAAAAAAAAAATTACTGTTAGTCACTGTTAGGAATATCCCTCCAGGAAGACAAAACCCGTGGGCAAAAGAAAAAAAAATCCCATAAACAATGTATTAGATTGTTCTTGAGTGGGAAAAAAATCATTTACAACAACTCCAATCATGTGAATCTGAACTCGCCCTATAAAGCAGCATTTCCTGGACAAGCTGCCACAAACAGTTGACATCAAATGCTTAAGCACATCAGTTTCCACAAGATTGTCACACACACACAAACACACACTCATGTTTTATGTCTTAATGAGTAGGATAGGAAAAGTGGTCATCTCTGCAGACTTTCCAGTCAGTGTTTTTCTTTTTTGTTTTTTTTCTAAATCTATAAATCCCGGCTTAGCTAGCTATTTCTTATCTGTGTGTCTATATGTGTAAAAACCACATCAACTAGTATAGTCTACACTCTCACATTATTATATGAATGTTTGTCTCTAGAGTCACAACGGAATTATCCTGAAATAATCTACAGAAGCAGATGAAATTATCCGAATTGATTATGATGGGGGAGATTAGGTCTATTTTACTGGAGAGCAAGAGAATAGCTCATTTGGTTAGTCCGATTGCTTTTGATGCCTCTCTCATAATGATCTGTTACTGCATATGATTCACAGGTTTGCGTTCACCTGTCTGTACTGAATATCAGTTGTATTTGTTTCTTGACTTATTACATTATTATGTATCTGTTGTCATTTCTGCTGCACTCATGGCCAGATTTCTCTTGAAAAACAGATTTTAATCTCATTGAGACATGGATTTAAAAAGTATGACAAATAAAAATATATAATGGACAACTGCTGAGGCATTTTCCAAAATTATTATTTCTTCTCTTCTGAATGTTTTCTGTCAGAAGGTTTAGGTATAGACACATTTACATTTACTCAAGGGTCATCTCCAAAAAGCACATCTCTGTTTAAAGATACTGTACTGATTTTGCTTAAGTGCTCCACACTAATATGTTATGATTAAGGATTATTTTGTCATTCACAAAAACCATGCTTAGTACAATAAAATCAAATCAAAGGCTCTTCTTTCTGAACAATGTTTACCCCCCCACACCACATCAAACACACACAAACTGAACACAAATGTAACCAAGCTCATTTCTAAAACCATGTGATTTGCCCTAAAAGCCATGTAATTTGCCATTTGAGATTTTTAAATCCATGACGTGACAAGATGTGACTGCCAGTACTTTAAAATAGAGTTCTCATTTTTTATTTTTACGTTTCAGTTATGTGAAGAAACGCAAAAACCCTAAAAACAAAACAAAACAAACAAACAGAGAAACAAATAAACAAACACCTGTACTGGCTCAAAAAAATTACAGTAAAATAGAGTTACTTGACTTTACAGAGATCAACATATTTTCCTCTTAAGGCCATCTAAGATTTTAAAAAATTAAATCAAATTTTTTTTAAAAACCCAAACAAACAGCTGATTCTGGGGGAGGGCAATCAGGCGGAAACTTTTGTTTCAGATTTAAATGATGAATGTTGATATACTTTTAATTTTCTTCTGGGGATGTTAAAAGCCAGATTGAGATGATCTACAGGCCAGTTCTGCCCCTCAGACTTACCAGGAAAGTGA
The DNA here is from genome assembly GCA_015108515.1 of Hemichromis elongatus. Lineage (NCBI taxonomy): Eukaryota > Metazoa > Chordata > Actinopteri > Cichliformes > Cichlidae > Hemichromis > Hemichromis elongatus. Next base: position 4,800 of record VUQR01013436.1, on the reverse strand, counting down.
AAAGGTGGTGTGTAGTCATTGCAAATAATGATGGTGCCTACAGAGATAAACCAGTGGGAAATTGTGATGACCAATAAATCAGGAAAATAATCAGTAGAGCAATCAATGAAAAAAATAAAGCCACCACTTGTAGCCCCATGCAGACATTCAGCTAAATGCACCACAGCCTGTCAGAGAAATGTGGATGCTGCCAGTAATGATAAACACCAGTTTGGATATATGCAATTACAGCATAAACGCAGCTTTGACAGTACAAACCCAGACTTTGTTTTTAACCACCATGATAAAAGTCCTGGTCATAAACATGTCAAAGGTTAAACTACTGTTCAGGATCCATCGTGAGGCTGAGAGGCTTTTATTGTGACTCCATCATAACTTCAATTCTTCTCTAATTTAACAAAACAGAACAGGAAAAACCTACAAGTGACGTCTTTCACTAAGGAGCTACAGACACCTGGCGCTTACCAAAAATCCCGAAACCCTCAAACCTCTAACATGTCATCAAGGTAAGAAATACCTTCAGCTTAAAACACGCTCACATCGGGCCCACATCACAGGAGTCGATCACTACTGCTTGCCACACAGCGCACAAATTTAACCACGATGGAACAGCCTGTTCTCAAGTCACGATCCAACCTCAACCAAGCGTGAGCTTCAGATGCAGGCTGGAGTGTACAGCCACACACACACAGAAACCCTCATACAAAACCTCACACACAAAGTGTAAACAGTGTTTCCCATGAGCAATGAATTCTAACATTAGAAGCAAACACAAACATCAGGCCACATCTGTCTGTCCTGGGATCAGTGAACTTGCCCTGATGATTCAAATCTAACTTTCCACTGCTACAATCAAACAGTTTGAAAAGAAAACATTAAATAATCCTAACTTTGAATTTTCATTCAAGATGCTTTAGATTTGTTTAGGCCACTCTTTTAAAGCATAACTAAATTGCTACATTACTTTAGCATGCAAAAAAATGTACCCGTGAATGGTAATAACTGTTAAAAATTATCCCTTTGAAGCAGAAACTGCAGCGTCATTTTTGTAAACAAGATTGAATGACTTTTGAAAAATGTACTTGTAATTATATTATTATAATTTTATTATTCATGGGACTAGTGCTTCTGTATTTTTGGTAGCTTTACACCAACTGTACATCTTTGTACTTAAGAGTAATGAACACATTGAAACAGAATGGGCCATTCAAAATACAGCTGCAATTTTTTCCATTCATTATTTATTAGAGGTCAGATAAAATTATGGTGAATTGACCCACACTGCGTCGATTCAGACTCCAAGCTTGGAAAAAAGTCCTGAAACTTTTTCTAATATGATGAAAGAGTATGTGGATTGAGTACTAAATGTTTGCTATAGCCAGTGAGAATGCAACACATCTCTAACAAATGACTTAAGATGTAGTTTAAACCCTGGAATTGATTAAGAGGAGACAGTTACATCAACGATGAAAGACAGTTTAGCTATACCCCTTGTTTGTTGACCGTTCTCGTTGGTGGTTGCCTCTCTGTTAGTGGCTCTATATTCATCTGAGATGAATTCCCAGCAGAAAAACAACAGGTGCAAGTCCACTGAGCAGTGTCCTGTAAGCAGTGTGAGCTGGGTGGGGGACAAAATCAAGGTCAACTCCCCCTTCTCTTTCCTATCATCCTTCTTCCTCTCAAATCCCCTGTTTTTGTCTCCTTCACCATTTCAACCCCCATCTGTCTGAAATATGCACAGTAAAATATAATGCAGACATTTCTATAGCTTTAGTACAGCTTTGATTAGTGATGTGCTGTGTCATTCTGTAAAAGAAAGGCCGCAAGGGTAAAAGGGAGTGAGCGAAGGAATGAAGGAGGTTTGAAAGGAAGATGTGTGGGTAGAATAAAGGTATGAGGGATAAATGTTAACTTTGAGGGAGGGAGAGTGGGAGGGAGGTTGGGTGGGAAGCCAAGACGAGAGGAAAGAAGGTGTGTGACAATGAAGGGCGAATGCTCTGATGGACGCATCATGGCTGTGTGTTGTTTTTATATGGTTTTGTGGATCCATGTATACTTTCTGCATGTGGCTCTGATTAATTAGACAGAAAAGCTATATGACAGTCTGCAGGATCTTCAGAAATAATTGTCTGCTGTGTGTCATTGCTGCTCTATCTGACAACTGTGACTGCAGCATTCTCCAGGAGGTGGTGCTGAATTTTGTCCACAGTCCAAACAAACAAAGAACTCCATCTCTAATCAGCCCCCTGTGTCATGCCAGGTGTGGTGAATAACTCCAGCAGACAGCCAATCAGCTTAGAGGATCTCTGTGAGTATAGCTTACATCACCAGCCATTACAGTGACAACGCTGCAGGCTCACTACGGCTCAACAACGTTGATTGGTTAAGCTGCTATTTCGAACGCTGATTAAGCTGCTATTTCTGACTAAGTGATGGTGTGTTTGAGTGTGTGGAAATCCTCATGTCCTTCATGAAGTTAGAGATGAGACAGCCAATTAAGGACTTCCAGGAATATCTAAGAGTAGACGGACACAACTTGGCGCCGTGTTGTTGGATTTTAAGGCTGCAAGTCCAGTAAAAGATGGCTGTAACAAACTCAGCAAATATTTGGGCAGTTATAGGGCTGTGCAATATGACCAAAATCTTATATCCCAATATAAGACATTTCTTATACCGATACCGATATATATACAGTAAAAAAAATAGTGCTTTTTCTGTAAATTCTATGAATCTCAAGCAACTCGACTTGTGTGAAGCGTTTTCAACTGGGCGCCGTGTACCTGGAGTCTCGTGTTTTTTTACCGATGCATGAAACTATATATGTTTTTAGATGCAAGTTGTAACGGCCACCATTTCCTTTGGGAGTATTTATTATATGGCGTGCTGCAGGGAAGCTTGTTCTAACGTTTGAGTCTAAGGTTTATTTTGAGCACCTGAAGGCTCTTTTTTGTTTCTCATCTGTAAACTCTCCATACTCTTTCACGAGATTCTTGCATAGGTGGAAGAAGACTCAGACATTTCATTACCAAACGCTGTCCATGCTACCTCGTTTAGGTCAAAACAGTCAAAAGAAATCGAGGTCTTTGTTTGATTTGTTTTGACTGGTCCTTCTGTTTGGAGCTACTTTGTTCTGCCTCCTCTTCACTGGCCATGCTGGTATTCTCTGTGCCCCGATGAGAAAAATATTGCTGTAAACGGTGTGTTTTGCAACACCACGAAACAAACGATAGCGTATAATTTAAAACGATAAACGTTTTTATTTAATCATTCGATATATTTTGTCATATTGCACAGACCTAGGTAGTTATTTTTGAAACTTTATCAAAATGAACTTTAACCATTTACCTCGACATAAAACTGCACATGCAGATTTAAAACAAATTTAAAAAACAACAACAACAACAACTTTGCTGTTTATATTACATTTATAGTTTTTGATTTTTTTGTCTGTTTGTTTTTATTCATAGATTAGAAGGTTTTTTCTATTATAAATATAAATATATTTATATATAATTAATACAAATTTTACTCAAGCTTCAACAAAGACTTGAAAGGTTTCTAGCACTAATCAATAATACTAAATGAGCTAAACCACCAACATTTTTGATCAGAACTTGACACTAGCTGTGTTGGTTTTCCATAATAGGTGTAAGGTTGTTTAAAAAGTTGAACTCTGGTCTACACAGGTGTGTTATTGGTAACCAAAAAGTGCAATTCCTATAATGACCACCTGGCTTCAAAAGAGATTCTCTACTGACTGCCATGTTAGAACAACTGAAGTAAACATGTTTATAGAGTGGCAAAACACATTTAGGCTTCTGTGGCTAGTTACCCTTTATAACATCTGTACAGGTTTAATTATTCATTTTTCTATTCTTCTGAAAATATGGATACTGAGTTAGGAGAGTAGCTGCTTTGACTGAGCTAGAAGGTGTCTGCTATGCTTCACTTCCATTAATCTGAATGGGACATCTGTTGGACTACACCCCTTCTATGCTGTTGGTGGTTTCTGAATAATTTTTTTTGTGAAATTATCTAAAATAATATGGCCTGCCTTGTGGTAAAAACATTCAAACGTTTTGGATGCTTCTGTTTTGGTTAGTGAAGTATAAGGATTTATTAATTTGTTATGTGGCACTAATTTGCAGGTTTGTCCCAAATAATTAGCGTGGATGCTCATCAAAGCATCCACAGTATTGTTCTTCTTTTTTTATTGTTATCTATTCCGTACGTTTTTTGGCACCTATCTCCTCCCACACCGTTCGACGTAGAGAGACCGTTCAACCACCGTTAGATTCCTCTTCTTTTGGACATTACTGCTTCTACTTTTCTCATTTCTAACTTTTATATTTTTTAAGTTATTCCACTTTTTCAACAAAAATTTTACCATGTATTTCAATGGGAGAGTCACTCAGGGCAGGGATTGGCTGGCACGGAATTCTCAAGGTTAGAGTGACACAGGCCAACTGCTAGAGTGGGAGCAGGGGAAAAATTTATCTTAAAATCTTCTCTTTAAACTGCTGCTGTGTCGTCAGCGTTCGGTATAGAGTCATCATTTTACCCTCAAAACGTTGCCATCATTGCCCTCTTTCATCCAATGTCATTGTTATTACATTGGAGGCTATGGTTCTTTCATAAATGTCACCAATGCACAGCATCCTCCATCCAACTCTCCCATAGGGTGTAATGTTAAATGCCGCTCAAAATTCGTCTGAAAATCAGAAGGACATGCTGTCTTTACACTGTCACCATGTCCATATAATAATCTCGACAAAGCATGAAAACTGAGAATTTGGTACA
>VUQR01013435.1:0-12625 GCA_015108515.1 Hemichromis elongatus | reverse complement strand
GACCCATAACAACAACCTCATCATCAAGTTTGCTGATGACACCACGGTAGTCGGACTCATCTCAAAGGGAGACGAGGCAGACTACAGAGAGGAAGTCCTGAAGCTGGCAGCATGGTGTTCAGAAAACAACCTGGCACTGAACACTAAGAAAACCAAAGAGCTCATTGTTGACTTCAGGAGACACAGCACTGACTTAGCCCCCCTTTACATCAACGGGGAGTGTGTGGAGAGGGTCCACACCTTCCGGTTCCTTGGTGTCCTCATCTCTGCTGACATCTCCTGGACAGACAACATCTCAGCGGTCGTCAAGAAGGCCCAACAGCGGCTGCACTTCCTGAGAGTCCTCAGGAAGTACAAGCTGAACTCCAACCTGCTGCTGACCTTCTACCGCTTGTCCATTGAGAGCCTGCTAACCTACTGCATCACGGTATGGTACGGCAGCTGCACCAAGGCGGATAGAGTGAGGCTTCAGAGTGTGGTCAAGACAGCACAGAAGATCATCGGCTGCCCTCTCCCCTCCCTGATGGACATTTATTCCTCCCGCTGCCTCAGCAGAGCAGCAAACATTATCAAGGACAGCTCCCACCCTGGTTTCAACATGTTCAGCCTGCTTCCCTCAGGGAAGCGCTACACCCCCACTTCCTCTATGGACCACCACTGTGCAATACCAATTCTATGTGCAATAACCCAACTGTATATACATAACACTATTTATTATATATTACTTTTTAAAAACAAAAAAACCCAGCTTGTATATTTGTACATTTTATATACATATATCTTTTTCCCTCTGTTAATACTGTCCATGTGTATATAGCGCTGCAGAACTTCAGACTGACTTTGTCTTAAAGGATCTCACCAGTTGAAACTAATGTCTCTTTAGAAGAAGTATACATAGAGCTTAAAAACTACACAGCAACAAAGATCTGTTACAGTTTACAGGAAGTTGAAGACAACGTCTTTGACTCAGGCTTCATGTAAACCAATTTCAAACTTGCAGTGTTGAGTAGTCAGACAAGGCACACAACTTTAATGTAAATGTTGAACTAGAACTCTGTACTGGAGTACCAGTGGAACACTATAATAAGGTTATAATATAACCTAGGTTAGCTTAGGTGATCTTATTTATCATAATAAACCATAGTAAACAAGAAAAAAAATCACATATAGTTGTAGGGGGAACTGTATTTTCCGTCACATATTTTAGAAATATTGTATTTATCTCACAACACACAGGGTGTTTCGTGCACAAGCACATTGAAGTCTACAAATGAATGCTGTTCACGTGTCCTCAGATTGTACTGCAAGCTCTCCACATACAGCCTTTTTTGGCTCAGAGCACATTGGAAGATAAAGAGCACCTGCACCACTCAAGGACTTCTCATGGTAGGATGGGCTGATTGACCTGGGATACATAAATCAGTGTGGCCTTGTCAAGGACTCATCAGAGCCTGTTAGACTCTTCTCAATACATAGTTTTTTTTGAGTACCTTCTTTTCTTCATAATCAAAAACCGTAACTTCTGAGTCAAGCACACCTAAATAAAGTGAAGTTACTTTTGTCAAAGGAGGTCATTTTGAAGAGGTTGCTCTCTGCTGCAATAACCAGATGAATACATGTAAATAAAAAATAAAAAAAATTTATTGTTCAGTGTGCACGTACATTTTCATTCTTTTACATGTGAAACACCTGAGCAAATGTCAGAAACAAAAAAAAAATTAATTCCAACCTTTTTCTAAAGACACACTTAAGTGGGTAACAGAAGTATTTATTATTTGTAATTTCTGTTACCCCAATAGAAATAATTATTTCTTTAAGTTTCGCTTTAGTCCATTTATGCAAATAAATGTTGTGCTTTTTTTAAGGGTTTTATTCTCCAAAGCCCACAAAAGAAAAAACATTTCTGACACTAAAACACTTTGTTGGCATAAGACACTACAATCGCAGTATAAAAAGCTGCAGTCTACAAGGCAGATGGATGAAGGCCGTGGCTCACATCGCAACCCGTATCATAACACAGGATGTGGATCCTCACGAGGAACTGAACGGTCAGTGCAAAGAAAATCTATTTGTTTACTCACCACTTCTTCAGTGGGAGACTGCAGCCTGGTAGCTTAATGATATTCAGAGCTGTAAAGTATCTCCAACATGGCTTCCTTTTCCAGCACAAATATGACAAAATTATACTCTAAAAAGTCACAAAGTCTCACAGACCAATACACTCTCCTCTAACCCCAGAAAGTCAAAAACTTGAGATTAACCAGCCAGTCTGCTCAGAAATCCATCTAACGGTCAGTGTATATTATGACAGAACATTCTCTCTCTCACACACACACACACACACACACACACAGTTCAATGTCACAGAACTGCTCGCCCTCTCTCTGGAGACATCGCTCCAAGTCTCCAAATCTTGCATGCCTTACATAAGTGTCGAACACTGCTCTCGTATATGAGTGACATGTTAAATTATTGTTTCTGTAACCCAAATACTCATTCTTATATCATAACAAGTTAAGAGACATTACAAAGTTTGGTGTATTTAAGCCCCGTCCTACCTACCTATTTAACAAACATGGACCCAAAGATTAATTTACTGTAAGAAGCAATCTTATCAGCAAACATTATAGGCCTCCTCACATCTGAAAACATCTTTATTAAATGCACTCTTATATACACTGTACATGTATCATTGTAAATAAATCCAAAATAACTTTTGAAAACTCATTCATCCATTGGTCTCGTGCATGTGCAGCAGATTCTGCTGAGCCAGAGTGTAAATAAAATAGTTCTCTTATTATTTTCTTAAGTAGGCCTACTTTCATTTAGAATACATGGTTCCTGGCCATACACACACACACACAACCATATATTTTACAACAATATGGTTGTAAACATAGGCAAGGTTATTTACCATAAAGACAATTATCTACTGTTAAATTCAAAAGGGCTTAAACAAATTTAAGGTTCCCAGTCTTTTTTCCCAAGACTGGGCCAAAAATGTTTTGGGTTTTTTTTGGCATTCATTCGATTGTCTTGATTGATTCAAAATCTGTCCTTCGTGGTCAAACGGTCGACACTGTTATACACCGAGGCGCTAAAACAAGAACATCTGAAGTAAAGGGTCTGAACTGCAGCATTGTGCCAACAAATCACAGATTTCACTCCACAATTTACCTTCTTGACAGCTTTGGCTTCTTATAATTTTGTCCTTTCTTTTTCAAAATAAACAAACATCTAGCTGTCAAAGGAGGTAGTGGCCATATTTAACCCCGAGTGAAATAATCACTCATTAAGGATTAGACTGAAGAGGAGTCCTGGGACTTTCTTGTTAATGTTCTTGAAGCTGTTTGTTTAAGTGTCTGGTGATGTTTCTGAAAATAAATCAATAAATTAAAAAAAAAAGGTTATTCAAGTGAAGCAAAACATTTTTTTGTACGTTTAGTCTTGTGTATGTGTGTATGTGTTTTTGCATACCCGCAGGTTCTCGTAGTGTCTCTGGCTTCTACAGTGTAGATCTTTGGCAGTGCTCTTAGATAGGTAGAAAACTGAGCACAGGTTACAGAAATACCCCGATTTAGGGACAACATACTCTTGACCTGATGAGGGACAGAAAAATGAACAGAATGTTAAAAAATAAGTAAGCAAATCTCTGGAACTAAACAGATTTTATTTATTATTTGTGTTCATTTCTCACCAAGCGGGACGCTGGGGTCAAAAGGCGGCAGGTCCAAGTTGTCAGTGACACAAGGAGACAGAGAGCGAGATCGCTTGGCTTCAGGTTCAACAAGATCGCTTTTTTGTTTCCCGAAGGCTGAAGAAGAAGGAAAAAAACAAAAAAACAAAACTGTCAACAAATCCTTTAAACCTAACAAGAAATTAATCTGCAACTATTTTAAAAACTAATTCAAAATGTTAAGCCATTAAAGATTCACAAATGTCTTAATTTGCTCTTTTTCTTTTTACTGTAACACTGAAGTATTTACTTCTCTTTAAAAAAAAAAAAAAACAAATTTCCAAATCTTCTGTCTGATTATGACAGAAAAAAAATATTAGCAACCGGAAAGCTACAACTTTATAATTTCATCCACTTTAAAAAATGTATTTCTTATTGATGCATTTAAAATCAGCTATGTGTGAATTTTGAGCCAAAACAGCTCTTTGAACCTTTGTGGTCGATCCTGCTCTGTCCTTGCTTCTCTTCTCCTCCTTTCTGGTTATCAGCACAGTCAGACTTGGGCTGCTCCCCAGATGTGGTTTCCACACTGGATTGTCTAGCTGCTTCCTCCAATTTCCAAATTTCTGTCTGGCTTTCACTAGACAATGCAAACACTGCTTGGTCCGGGGATGATAAGAGTGATAAGGAAACCAGTGAAGAGGGAGGCAGTGATTCTGTTCTCTCATCTTTTGTGCTTTTTTGCTTCAATCTAGGAGATTTTCTCACTATAAAAGAAGACAATAAATTCATTAGTTACATGTTTCAGATGTCTGACATGACAGTGTAACAGATATAGTTGTTTGTGTGTTACCATGTGTTTGTCTCATTCTCTTCTTGGCTTGACTTCTTGTCCTGGTTGTTACTCCTTTGTTTTCTTTTTCATCAATCTCCCACAGTTCATCTACGGTTACAAAGCTCCCTTCTTCCTCTAATGCATGAAATCAAATAAAGACTCGAATTAAAACTGAAAACTTTTATTTTCATAACAGAAAACACTGTCTTATAGGTGTGCCATTTCTGTAAACAAGTTATTATTAAGATTCAATTAACACAAGTGTTTATCTGGAAGTTTCAAATGTCCCTTCAAAAGCAATCTGGATTTAAATATACAGTAGACTATAGCAGACCTGTGCCATGCAGATAGCAGATCTTGAACCTTTCTCACCTTCATATTCAGTCACTTTCTCTTCCCTGTCATCACCTGCTTCATCTATAGTCACAAAAGCCTACAACAAGAAATGTAAATTTTTTTGCATTAAAGTTCAAATTATCACTACAAATGAAAAAGAAAGACTCGCACATGTTTAAAGTTCACCTTTACCTCTGAGTTTGAGGAATCCAGTAATTGATTATCTTGGCAAACTGACACTGACGCCAGAGTGCCATCTTCATCTATAGTTGACTTTTCTGTACTCTTGTCTCTGGTAAGCTGATCATCAGCTATCTCATCCTCAACAGAGTCAAGAATCTGATATGTGTACTCTTCATCAGCTACTTTATCAAACTGATCATCTTTCAGTGTAATTCTTTTTATATTTTCTTGCTTTAGTCTTTCTGTTTTTGCATTTTCTGTAAGCATAACAGAGTCATCCAAGTCCAGTGTTTTATAAATATTGTCCTGCTCACGTAGGTTTCTTATGAAGAGACTTCTCCTTGTTGGTGTGCTCTCTTTTACAGGTTCAGTCTCTTTTGGTTTTGAATTTTCCTCCCTGTTTGGCTCCAGTGAATCTCTGGCAGGTGTAGGTCTGCTTCTTCTTTGTATCTGGTCTTTTTTCAAGACTTCTTTGATTGTTCTTTCCTTTCTTCCTCTGACTGTTCTTGTCGTGATGGTTTGTTGGTTGCTGGAAGCCTTGCTCTCAGTGGAGTCTAAAATCTCATTCTTAGCATTCCCTTCTCCATCAGGTTTGTTAAAAGGCTCTGTTAATGTCTTTTTATCATCTTTTTTTCTTCTGACAGACCTTTCTATAGCAGGGTCATCTTGAATCGATTTATCTTCAACAGAATCTAGTATCTCATTGACCATCTCCTCAGCTGCTTTTTTGACCTTCTCAACGGTGCTGTCATTTCTCTCAGTCTGGGCCTGTTTCTTTGATGATTTCCCTCTTTCTTCACCTTTAGATATTTTTTTTTCCAGTCCACTCCTCTTTGCGGATCTATAAGCTATTTTAGCTTCATCATTCTTCTTTGTTTGTTTTACATTCTTGTCAGCTTCTAACTCGGTGCCTGTGGTAACTGGCTCATCTTCCACAGAATCAATTACCTGGAATGCATCATCCTCTTCTTCTGTAGCTTCTGTGTCTGATTTAGATACTTGGTCTCTGAGAGTTTCCAGTTTCTGGTTGTCGTCTTGTATTTCAATCTGATCCTCAATTGAATCCAGTAGCTCAAAGCCTTCTTGTTCAGTGCCACCCACTGAGGAGCCTCTGTTGTCCTGGTCTTTAAACATTATTTGGCCAGGATCTGACTGTTCTGAAAGCATTTCTTCTTTTTCTTTTCCCCTGCTTCCATCTCCACTGGTCCTTGGAGTTTGGCTCCTACTTGAATCCAACACTTCATTTTTATCAGCTGCATCTTTATCAGAAGTGTCATTTACTGTAATTTCCTCAGACAACTTATTAACTGTGGAACCTTCATTTTTGACCAGATGACTGTCCCCTTCAACTGTAGTTTCATGGTCTTCTGTAATAATTTCTAACATATGCAGAGAAGCATCTGTTTCCATTATATTGCATCCCTCTGTGCAGGATTTGCTATACAAGACTTCACAGTTTCTCTCAAGCAATCCATTTACTTGCACAAGTCCAGATGAGTCAGTTTCTGTGCTGTTATGTTTATTCCTGTCTTCATTCATCTGCTCATCAGTTTTCTCATCAAGGATTTGGTTATTTTCATTATTTTCTCCCTCATCCTTCACTTGATGTTTGACATCATCCTTTTTCCTGTCTTCTTTTTTGCTTTTCTTTAACTCTTTAAGTGTGTCAACCGTAAAATCAGTTTGATCAGTCTCTACTGTTGCCTCAACAGCTGCTTTTGATGCCATCTTTGATGTACTAGTTTTATAATTTAAGCATGAGGAATGTAATCTCTTTTCTGGAGATTTGAACTTGGTAGGATACATTTTCTGATTAGGGGAGGCAGGAAGTTGAATTGACAGTGAAGAACTGGTCTTACTGACCCTAGAAGAAAAGGTGCTTTTCTCAGTGGTTTCAGTCAGCTTAGATAAAGAGGAAAATGAAGAGGCAGAGCTGTTAGAGTCTTTTGAGGACCTTGTTAAGGTCTCTTTTAAGGCAGATGACACATCTGAGCTTCGCCCTTCTCTTTCCTCTCTGGAGGTGTTTTTAGCTAAAGAAGAACTCTTGCAGTCGATATCTTCTTCTGCTATGTCTTCACCAATTTCATCAATAACGACAAAGTCCTCCATGTCAAAATTTTCACCATCTTGCTCTGAAGACACAATTTCATCTACAAAATAATCCTGTCCATGAAAAGAGAGCAAAGAGCAAACTATTGCAAATTATTGGCTTAATAATCTCTGCTGAAATACTTCAACATCCTACATCTTATATTGAAATGGAGTTTTAAAAATAAAAATTTTGCAAATGTTTGCACTAACTTTATCCTCGCTTGGTGTCCTGCTTCGTTGAATGGTTCTTGTGAAATTGTGAAATTCAAAGTGAGCATCCGGGTCAGGGTTTGGTGTGTTCTCACTGAAATCTTGTACACACTCTTTGAGGCTCTTCAAACTGAAATTAAAATGAAATAAAAAAAAAAAGAAAACAAATATAGTAAAAGCTATTTAGTTCTAAAACAATGACTGATTATAAGATGAATTAGTGAAGCAAATTCTCGGCTAGTATTCCTGAACTAGTAAGAGGTGCAAAATTTTATATTTTTCATTACTGATTAAATGAATCATTTAACCTATTTCCAACTGTGTTAAATTATATGAAAAAACAGATTTTACTAGACTTTTCTAGTGTAATGTGTGTATTGTAATGTAGTTTTTAAAACATTTTGTCCAACCAAAAAAAACCCAATGATATTTAGTTCTCCACCAACATTGGCTCAAATGTTCACTGAATACTTCATGATTCATCCTCAAGTGCCGCTAACTAAATTTGACTTGCTCTTTTGAGATGAAGCAGTAATCATCACACTGATTGCAATTTATTACTACTGCCGAGATGTTTTGGCTCTCTAAACAAACGAAAAGTAATTAGAAGATAAAATACTCACGATTCAATGCGTCCAACTTTGCTCCTGTGTAGAAGAAAAAAAATTAGTCAGATCAAGAATAAGTACAAGCCTAATTTTATAGACTCTCTTAAATACCGTATTTACATTTATCTTGCCATAACAAACATACCAAATCATGTTCATTGCTATGTAGTCTGTTGAGAAGATATTCTCTAACACTTGTGTAACACCACTGGATTCAGCCATTTCAATGTATATCTGAGGTAGAAACAAAAACAAGAGAAAGAAGAAACAAAGGAGGAAAAATTAAAACAAGGATAGCATAAATTTATAAAGCCTAACAAGGGTATTACAAACACAGGCCTTTGCTGAAGTAGGCAGGAAGATTACATTTGGCAGGCAATCCAGTATTTTTAATTCTTTAGAAATTAAAATGAATAACATTTAAGAGCAGCATAATAATTTTGCTCAATATGTTTTTTGTTGACACATTGTTCTTCCTCTTGCAGCATTTAAAATCAAAACTTTCAACAAATCTTTCATTTATTACTTTGAGAAGTGCTGAGAACTGCTGTCATCTCTCTTGCAGAGAAAATGGGCAAATTCCTAAAGGTGCATTTGTAGAGATGTTCAGTACCACAAAGCCCTTTGCACAAATTTGTCAAAAAAAAACTGATTCAAATTGGTCTCAGTAAGTTTCTAATAATCCTTAAGCTTCAAATACTTTGCCTATCAAAGGTATGTAATAATTAATTAAAATATAATAAGGTTCTAGGTCACATTTGTGCATCATTATAATGTATTTCACATCATAGGTTTCACCAGCTTTACTGATGTACCTTTTGGAAAGTTAAAAAAAAAAAAACAGCAGAAAAACGTCTGCAGACACTGACGGTGGCTGTGCTCTGCACCAAAATGTAAAATAAATGCTACTGTTTATATTGTCTTACCCTGTTGGCAAGTGGCAGGAATCTGACAAAAGAAGCAATAGATGCCACCACATCCATGACCATTGTGACGAGGGGCATCAACATTTCAGTGATCTCCACACACAGCAGTCGTTCCTCCAGAGAGTCTGAATCTGGAACGTGCTGAAAAACAACAAAGAGTTGTTGTGGATGGGGAGAAAACAAAAAACTGCAGCTTTACATGACAACAGTATATTTAAGAGACTTACAGCATTGCTCAATTTCATCATGGTTCTGTACATTGTCTCCTGTGAAAAGATTAAAAGACAAATGTTAAAAGTTTAAAGAAAATTGTATATCAGAAATCTAGAGTGTGACCAATTTGGTTGCAAATGCAACCAAATTTTTCAGTGGTGCGACTAACTGTTCGTGTAAAAAAAAAGTCTCTGAAACTTTGAAAGTCTCCTGGGTCCGTGCTTTGTTTATGTCTTTTTTTTAGATTCTGAGCTGCAGGTTTTGTCTCTCTCCAACCAAAATTCACTGAAACAGCAGCAAAAGAAGATCCAAACTACGCTTCACATTTGATAAATGTCATCATTAATTCCCTCTTCCTTTTGCTGTTTTGCTTACATCACAATAAAATCACACTTTCTCTCTGTGTACTTCACAAACAGTTTACAGTGCTGTCGGCCACTGTCTTTTTTCTTTTTTTTTTTACTTAAATGACCTTGGACAAGAAACCCTAATTTAAGAAATGTATACTTTTTAAAATTATGCAAAATTGCAACATATTTTTAAGGTTATCTGCTATAAAAAGCCAGGCCAGGAAAATGTCCTTCATATTTTTCTGTGTTTTATCCCCAGTTACTTTAAAACAAAGGCATCTGCTGTAATGCTCACACCTCTGATGAAGTCTCACATGTATCAGTGCTGATAAATGATAAGAATAATATTTCTGACTGTCTGAGGCAAAAGTCAATAGTCCAATCAGGACCTTGTGAATCAGAATCAAATGGATTATAGAAATCAGTGACAATACTCAGCCCTAGTGAGTAGCCTAGGCCTGACAGAAGTGGATGTAGCTGTGGGTAATAAGAAAACATGAGAAGAACTATTGATAACTTTTTTGTTAAGTTAAGGCCTGATCTGTCTGAAATTCATATCCAGTGCTCTGACACGGAGCCATCAATATTTGAATGGTGAAAAAGCACAGTACTTTTCCCAGTTTCCATACCTGACTGGTCCCAGGATGCATGTCCTGTAACACAAAATGGATGTCAAGCACCCGGCCTCCGACAGAAATCGGATTTTCAATGTGATCTTGGACAAAATCACAGCACGCATTCCAGTCACTGAAAAACACAAAGGCCTGGAGGCAAATTAAGAAGGAAAGATTAAAGATCATGACAAAGTTCTATAAATATGAAATGTCTGTTTGTGTCAGTCTGCAGCAGCTACTCCTTACCCTCCTTTGCAGAGATAAAACTATCACGTTGTAGAACAGTACAGTACCCCGGAAATAGCGCCAGACCAGCCTGGTGAAGTCCTCATGTTTGTAGTTTTCTTCTGGCAAACCAGTCAACATGATTGTGGAGAACCTAGAACCTTGAGGCTGAGCTTTCTACTCAAGATTCAAAATCAAAAGATTCTTTAAGGGTTAAAGGGAAAAGAAGAATGAACACCTGCACAATATACTTCCTTTGATGGACAGGTTACATTTCCACCCACTGTGTGTTTCCACACTAGATATATTTTGCTAACTTCCTCTTCGCAGTGGTTGGCGATGGTTAGTTTGGAAAATTAAAAGTTATTCGCTGCAAATTTGGGTCAACTTTTACCACTCAAGATTGTAATCTGCCATGTCAGATAGCTTGCAGGTTCAATAATATCAGACATGCCAACATAAGCTAAAAATAGCCCTGATCGCCAAGTGTATTATCCATATTAGCAGTGAAAGTTGTTGGCGGTTGCTGGGTCACAAAAATGGTACTGTGTCTGAAAAGTACTTGTTATTGCTCTAAATGTAAAAGGATTTTTTGCTGTTGCTTGTAGTTTATAGCAAAGACGGTGATTTTTCTCCAATCACTCACCTTTGACTAACCAAGCGATAATGACGCTTTAAAAAGCATCATGTAAACTTTAAATTAAAAGTCCTGCCTTGCAACTGCAAGTCAGGAAAGATACATTTTTTTACATTGTGTTAATCCATTAAAAAAAATTAAAAAAGAAAAACAAAACGGAGTGCACATTAATACACTGCAAAAACTCAAAATCTTACCAAGTATATTTATTTACCAAGTATCTTATTTTTAGTCAAAAAATAATAAGTAAAATAATAAATAAATATAATAATAAAATAAGAGAATTAGCTAAAGAGTAACTTTTCACTAAGATATATGAACTTTAAGACTGTGAATCTTTTAACTAGAAAATTTTCCCTTGTTCCATTGGAAGTTATTTTGCACTTATTTTAAGCAAAATTATGCTGTATCAAGGGATAGTCATATATCTTACTGAAATGTTACCCTTTCACTAAATGTGTCGTATTTTAATTTTAATGAGATATTTTTGACTAGGAATAAGACAAATATACTTGGTAAGATTTTTCAGTATATAAAAATAAATCAAAATTAATGATATGAAAAGACATGCTTACCTCAATGTCATTCAGTCCATTGACAGTCAAAAAATCTAGTAATGAAAAATGAACATAGTCACTTGGTCACAGTCACTAACACATTGGATATTTAAGGGTTAAATTTAGTTTTTTAACAGTTTCTTTCACCTGGGATAATGAACCAAGGAGAGATGGTAGGGAAGACAAAGGGATAAGTGGTCATCGTGACCCAAAATGGTGAAGTGCTGGCCTGTGGAACACCAAAATTTGTTGTTGGGACACTTGCCCCTTCGGTAACATCCTTGGTGTCTGGCAATGCTTTGGCTGCCAGTCTGGGTGCTGCAAAAGCAAAAAATCAAGTGACTGTTTGCTTTAAAATTATCTAAAGAATTGAAAAACATTGTTGAAAATTAGCTGTGTTTTAGTTTCCATAATGAAAAGCATGCTGCAATTATTACCATCATTTTATGGCTTTAGTTTGTTGTTGCTGCTGCTAATCAAATGGTTTATTTTTCCATAATGCTCATTAAATGTAACTTCAAATTCAACTAACAAGATGCCAAAGACCAAACCAATAAAATGCCTTTAAATATTTTATCTTATAGCTCTGAAGTTAAAGTCATACTTTTGACAAAAGAAGTCATTATTTTGAAAAGTGCAGAACAACCTAATTGTTGTTTTTTCAGCAGCCCTAATCCTCTTTGAACTTGTCAGTGTGTGCATATTTATCACTGCTTTTTACTTTCAATTCGGTTTGGGTTAAAATATAACAAATTAATGTTTATAAGCATTATGAATGAAAATGAAAATACTTTTAGTGCCTAAATTAATCACAAACACAAAATAACAGATAGAAATTTGTAAAACAATATTTTTAACAGTAAACTATATTTTTACTAAACTTTATTTAACTATAATTATACCACTTGTTACCTATGTTTATTATACTATGCTACCTAAATTTTCCAAATTGCAACTTATGTGTAATTTGATTATTGTCATGAAAAACAGACTTAAAACAGACTTACGTTGTGATGTACTTTCAATTCGGGGTATTTTCAACCTGTACACAGTGTGGCAAAAGCCCTGTCTGAGGAGGCTGTACCAAACTCCGAGTCGATCAGCATCATAAATTGAATTAAATTCAACAAACACCTGGATAACACACAAACATATTGGAGATAA
>VUQR01013434.1:19891-30128 GCA_015108515.1 Hemichromis elongatus | reverse complement strand
CAGCAAACGCGCTCTAGTGTGAACGTTCATGGCCCTCAAAGCGGCACGCATGCGTAAAAGAAGACGTTACACACAACGTGTTCTGTTTACAGAAGTAAAAATTGCGAACACAGGCCGGTTACAATACGACCCTAAAAGTTTAGCTTGAATAGAATTGTCTCCCCGTGTGCTAATCAAGTCCAAAACTTCAGTTTCTGTCCATTGACTCGCTCCGTCTCCAGTTTCCACCACCATGCTTTCTCGTTTGTCTTCTCCGGCGCCGATAGTCGGCGTCTGTCTTGTGTCAGTGACGTAAAAGACGAATTTAATGTGACACGGCCGTTCAAACAGCAGTCACTTTCTAAAACATCGGATATGTATCGGATTCAGTACCACATACGAAAGTGACCCAGATCGGATTTGAAAATATCAGATTTGTCCTGTTCACACTGTCATACCGTGATCAGATATGGGTCGCACAGGGGCAAAAAAATCGGATTTGATGCGCTTTCACCTGCAGTGTGAATGTAGTCTTAGTTATGCTTTTCTGGGATAAACCTGTATGTGAAATAGTGCAAATAATCAACATTGTTTAGTAATTTTTTTTTTTTTAAATAGCCAAACTCTCTAAACCCTGAAAGGGTGGACATTATATTTGTGCAGATCAAGAGAATATTTATTTCCATAAATGCAACAGAAATAAATCCAAATTTCATTTGCTCAAAGCACTGAGAAAAGAAACGATCTGCTAACTTGAATGAATTAATCTGAAAGGGACTGGGTTGAATTTTATCTAAAGAACTAATCTGAAGGTAACTGGAGCATTGGAGCAGCATTGGAGCTGCAGCAGTAACAAAGATCGAATGTTCCAAAACAGATGGAGAGAGACAGACTAGCTTCTGATAACTACAACGTCAAGTGACAGAATAAACACGAGTTAAAAATAACACCTCTGATGTCGGTTATTTTTCCATGTAATCTGTGTGTTGTGAGAGGTGAAGTTAAAAGCAAAGGAACATCTTGTCCAACAAACAAGATTCCACTCAACTTCACAGTATTAAGATGACAGGGAGGCAGAAATCTCAAAAACAACTTAGAAATGCACAAAGCACTTTTTTTCCATTTCCCTACAGCAAATATTTATCTAGCTAACCCTGTGCTTGTATATGCACTCATACACATTTCTACTCTTCAGAGACTAAATGTAAATCTGATTGGTGTTCCATTCAATTTAATTTAATTTGATTTATACAGTACCAATTAACAACAACATTCACCTCGAGGCATTTTATATTGTAAGGTAGACCCTACAATGATACTTAACAAAGATGGCGCGGCCACGTCCAGACGCCTTCCTGACCGCTCCGCTCAGACTATGCACCTTTTTAGTTTTTTACCTATTCTTTTCTCTGGCTTATATCTATTGTTATATATATTATGTACATAGTATATATTGTGCTCTTCTCCCCCTCCCCCTTTATTTTTTGCACAGTCGAGGAGCGTGTTCAGGTTCATTTCACTGTGTGTTGTACCTGTATAACCTGCATGTGACAAATAAAGAATCTTGAATCTAATACATACAGAGAAAAACCCAACTATCACATGACCCCCTATGAGCAAGCACTTCAGTGACAGTGGGAAGGAAAAACTCCCTTTTAACAGGAAGAAATCTCTGGCAGAACCAGGCTCAGGGAGGGGCGGGACCATCTGCCGCAACTGGTTGGTATTCAGGCACTCTTCAGGTAAAACGTAAACTGGACAATGTTTGACTAACCACAGAGAGTATGAACCTCCGCAGGTGTCTGTAGATGGGCAGGTGGATCATCTCTTGGACTGGGTTAAAATCTGGATCATTCAGGTTCCTCAAGAACCACAGCACACCTGGCCGGAGCACCTGCACACAGCATGAGAGAAATCTCTCATTTTTTCTGAAAACATTGTTTGAGGGTTTTTCATGTCACAGTCAATAACAGTCCACTTGCCTCTCTGAGCAAAAGGATGAAGGAGGCGAAGTAGAAGACGTAGACCATACCGACCAGCCAGTGGAGGAACATGGTGGTGCCTGGGGCAGAGTCAAAGCTCTGCTCCCTGTCCTTCAGAGTGGCATCAAACATCTCCTGCAATAGATTAAGCAAGGGTGTTTAAAATGTGACCAGCTCCAAAAACTGTTTTCAGGAATTGCTCTAATCAGTGTAACTTTTTGTGCATTTCACAATTTAACATCATTTTTCCTTCTTGATCAAGTTAATGCAAACATCGTCATTGTGAGTGCAATCGGTGTGTTTGGCTAGTCTTTAAAAGCCAGCATGTGGCTGTATCAACAGGATGAGCTGAGCTAACTCTGCATGTTTGTCTTACCAGTGAACAAATGTCGAGCCACCACCCGCAAATAAGTGGGAACAAGCCTATCTCCATGGCAACCAGCAGGGACACCTGCAACATAGAAAACACTTGCAATTTAGCTTCTGTTTACATGTAATCATAATTTCACTAATTATTGTTTCCGCTGAAAGCTTTGCTATTTTGACAAACAGAAAACCAAAACCAAAACCAACACTGAGTGCTGCAGTGCTCTAGTTTACCTTGACAACAATGTAGCAGACACCCAGCAGGCGTCTGGACCGCTGGAACTTCACTAATGATGCCAGGGCCTAAAAGAGGCACAGTTAAGGACTCACAGAAGGTTTGAAGACCTGCACGTCTTAATCAGGACTATAAAACAACGGTTTCTAAGATACAAACAGCTGTTATGGCTTGAAGCCAAAGAAGATCGTTTCTCTTAAGCCTTTTTGTGACCATGCTTTAAAGATGGCCTTAAAACCAAAAATATCTCCAGATATTCACAGAAGTACTACAGTAGCTAAACAATTACATACTCTTGGCGTGTAAGATGTCAAGGATACATGGCAGACAATAAGGGCTCCAGCCAGGAGGATGTACCCCAGTATGGTGGTGATGAGGCCGTCAAAGTGCGATGCTTTGATCTACAGCCAAATACAAGAAATGCCATCAGTGCAGGACAAACTTATGGTACAATACAGTGTTCAAAGTGTAGACGCGTGTCCTCAGCACTTACATAGTCTTCAAAACCAAGTCCAACCACTGAGAAGTGACCAATGTGATATGGGCAAAATGCTAGAAGGAAATACAAGAATTGTTAAGAATGAAAGAAAGAGTGTCGTACTGTAGTCCTCATATCATCATCATCATCAGGGCTGCGTGATATGCCCAAAATCTCAATCTCATATCCCGATATAAGACAACGATATATATATGTATATATATATATATACATATATATATATAAATTTTTTACATTTTATGTCAATTCTGAATCTCGAGCAACTCGACTTGCGTGAAGTATTTTTAGCTGGGCGTCGCGTGCCTGGAGTCGAGTGTTACATAAGTTGAAACGGCCGCAATTATCTTTGTATTTATTAAACAGCGTGCTGTGGGGAAAAGACTGTTCTGTTTATTTTAAATAATAATAACAAATATTAAATATAAGAGAAAGAGAACTGTAAGCAATTCTACAGTGACCATCAAAACGATGAAAAAATATTGCCGTTTATTTTGTGACACCACGAAACAAACAATACCGAAATACGATAGACATTTTTATATTGTCATCCGATATATATCGTTATATCGCACAGCCCTAATCGTCATCATCATCAAGTTACTCAAATGGACTGGGACTCACCAAAGACCAGAATGAAGAGTGTGTTAAGAGACACCACCCAAAACACATGCTCCTGTAGAGGACACAAAATATGAAAAATTATTATTTCAAACTTTTAATCACTTAAAAGCAACTGCTACAGATTAAGTCAGCTCCATCATTATCCTGAACACCTTCCAACAAGATCAGTTGGCTGAGCATTATTCTGTATTATTTAAAGCCTTTAAAATAGCTAAAAAGTGGTTTGAAAAAAACAAAAACAAATCAATAAATCATTAATCTACACTGAATGACTAATTTTGACAGAGAACATTTTTAAACTGTGTGTGAAATTGTGTCAGAAGTGTAAATATGAAAGAAGGATGCATAATTACCAAGAAAACTAGGGAACCATCCAGTCCTAGCATCTGGAAGAAAAACACAAAGTACTTCTTAGCGTCACCATTTCAGACAGGAATTTAGGTTTATAGAAATATAATCTTTTAATTTTCTCAAAAATCGACAGTGCGCCTTATGTATGAATTCTGGTTGTGCTTACTGACCTCGAACCGATTTTATGTGATACACAGCGCTCAAAAATCTGTCAAAATGTTTTAGTACGACTTTTGTAAGCTATGAAGCTGCACCGCTTGATGGATTGTCGGAGCATTACGGCTACTGTAGTCAGGAGCCTCAGAGTAATCTGGGTCCAAAGCCCAGTTCGCTTCAGGTCCCAAAGTCAAACGATCACTGCGGCATCACTGAGAGCTAAAAACTGTCTAAATTCTTTCATCTTTAATAAAATGATCAGCGTTGCTGCTTTACCAGGTGTAACAATTAAGTTTAACATCCAGACATCAATGAAAACAGAAATGATTAAATTTAACAGAGTTAGAAGTTAGCTCACTAGTTTCCACCTAAATATAATATAGCATGTTCTGACAGAGATTTCTGAAAACATTAGGACGTACAGCTCTGCTTTCACTTCCAACATAAATGAAGGCAAAAAACTAAACAGCAGTGACATTTGTAGGGTTACTGAAGTTGGACTAGCTGGTATATAATGATGTGCTACATGATTGCTAGCGACACAGCGATGTTAGCATAACATAAACACAGTTAAGCTGGAGGATGAATGCTAACTTTTTTCCCACTGGATAAAAGTTAACGTGAGGGTTCCTGATGGTTAGGGATAAATGCAATCACATGGCAGGATGCTGTAAACGGACCAAACTTCAGTCAGAAGAACAACTGAGATAATCCATCCACAATACGAGGTTAGTCATTAATATACTGCAACAACATGGGAACAGAGCAGCTGCCAGAGAATTCAACATTAATGAATCAATGGTACGGAAGTGGAGGAAGCAAGAAGAACCAGTTTAGTAAAGTATGACTTATCTGACTGTTTTGTTTCGCTTAATGCGCCTTTAAATCCCGTGTGCCTTATGGTCCAAAAAAATACTATACATATCATTATTCTTCTTCTTATTATTATTATTATTATAACCTAAAAACAGCCCTTAATGGGTGCAGTTTCAGAGTTTTGTATTTGCACATTAAACAGACGATGAACATTTCCACTATCATAAATTCTTTTAGCTTAAATGCTACCCTACTTACACTCACATGCCTTTATACAAAAGAGAAGAAGAAAAATGGGTTCCTACTCTCTCCCAGGTCAGCTCCTCTGCTGCACGGTCCCACTCTAGTGCATTCCAGTTTAAATCTTCTGCAAAGGAGAACACAGACCAGAGAAACACTAAGAAACCACAGCAGCAGTGTACATTAGTGTACATTATTACACAAGTACACAGTGCTGAAGGGCTGGACTTTATCTTTAAAGTCATAACCAGACACTTTTGAAAAACCCTCCAGTTTGTATCATCGTGTGTAGTAAAGGTAATCCATGCAAATCATGTTTTAAAAATATGATAAAGATAAAAAGGTGGGAAGGAGGCACTCTAGATTTCTCCAAAGTAGTAAAAGTGCCGACCTGTCCCCAAAGAGTAAACAAAAAGGAAACTTGCTGAAAAAGGAAACAGCCAATCGTGTTGTCACCCTGACACACATGTAGAGGTTGGCGCATCTAGTCCCCATTATAGTTAACATGTAAACAAATAAATATAAAGTAACTAATTAGCTTTGCATTTGTTCAGTGAGAAGATGCCACATGTGCTGCCAATCTGGATTTAGAGGTTACTGAAGCTGTAAAGAATCTGTATCAGAAGTAGAACCTGCAGAAAAAAACTAAACAGAAAACCTATTTTGAACCTTTAGGGCAAAGACAAATATCTAAAGCTGGTTTTATTAGATCTAGCCTGCAGCTTTATGTCCCTGTGACCACAAAAATCAATACTGAGGCTCTCTCCATTTATTTAGATAAGGGCTTAACAAAAAAAAAAAAAACCAAAATCTCAAAGGCCTTCCAAGGACTTTGTAAGATTTAGTACATGTCAGACTTCTTACTGAAGGCTTTTCAAACATTACCGATTCAACTACAAAGCCACAAATGTCCAGAATCATTCTCATCTGTCAACAAATAGTAACGGCGCCACAGCAGAACAGCGAGTTTTAAAACAAACACATTAAAAGTAACGTCCCAAAAAATGCTCACCGACCTTGTCCTCCATTATTGGCATCAGCAGCATCCTCCTCCTCCCTCCCTTCCTCATCCTCTTCATCCTCGTCGTCATCTTCCCCTTCATCATCATCGTCTTCATCATCATCCAGTTCTGCCTCATCATGGTTGCCAGCTTCGTGTGCGTTGGCAGGCGCCAGCCCATCTGGACCAAGCTCTGCAGCAGCTTCAGCATCTGCAGGATCCTGAGCATTGGCTGCAGCGTTACCGCCCACACCCTGTGAATACAATAAAAGACATGACAGTTCATTAATAAAACCTGCTGAAAGTTAATAAAGTAATATTTGTGCTCATGTAAGCTCACTCTTTCTGTTTTTCAAATGCTATTTTAATCAAACTTTTTGTGACCACCTCAAATTACTGCCCTGGAGTCAGTTTGGAGTTTATATCCACATTGTCCAGATGTGACCACTGATGTTTGGGATACAAAATGTAATTCGTCACTCCATCGTTATCACATTAAATATTCACAGGGAGCTTTGAACACAATTAATGGGCTACTGTGTTAGATTGGGACACATGTACAACCCGAAAACACAACACCTCTGGCCAAATGTGTCTGCTGCTGTCAGACATTATAAAATGTCTCATTTTAAATAGAAAGTGTTTTGAAAGTTAACAAGTAAACCTGAGGCAATTTTTTACAGATTTGAGCCTGTCGCTATGCCAACCTTGTCAGACTAATGGTAACTTGTAGCAGGAAGCTAAGAGAATTTAGGAAGTCTTCATCAGCCTCATTCTCCCATTTAAAAAAAGGAGGGAAAAATGAAATAAACCAAAAACAAACAAAACTCACCGGATTAGCTGGTGCAGGACCGTTGGGCTGATTAGGAACCAGTGGGGGTTGATTTTGCTCTAACCACTGAGGAGCGCCGCCATGCACAATCTGTTCTCTGAGCCACACCAGGCTGATGAAGGCACACAGTGTGCATGTGACCACAAAGCAGCCTTGGAGGCAGTCAGCAAGCAGGTTTTGCCTGTGAGAAGGAGACACACAGATTATTTGAGTACCGGTAAGATAATTTCTGCCAATGACGAGACACTGCATCCGTTACAAAGAAGCATTTGACCGCCACTGACGAGATATTGTGTGAGGACATTAGGACCGCAGAGGAGCATGTTTGCATTGGGAAAATCCAGTTCCCTGTTAGCTGTCTGTTCATGGACACGTGTAAGCAGAAGGACACATTTGGAGGACGTAAATTACACTTAAGTTTGAAAACAAGCAAAGTTGCAGCACTGTAAGCGGAGAGGAGAAGAGAAGCACTTTTCACACAGCAGAGCTAATTAGCATGCATGCTACAAAGCAGAGAAAATGTCGGTGCCCACGAAGACGTCATCACAAGCCAAAATAGGGTTTTGTCTCGTGATGTGCCTCGGTCTACTGAGGCTGATTTAGGGGACTTTTAGTGGAAAATATGTTAAGGTTCAAAATCTGCACCTTTAAAACGTTGCTGACATTGTTTAACGACTGAATCTCTGAATGCATGTCAACGAGAAATTAAACGGACTGTCAGCAGCCTGCAGTTAAAGAGCGACTTTATGAATGAGGTAATGAAACACAGCATCGATCAGCTGGTTCTGGTGCTGCAGAAGGGAACGAGTCTGAGAGAAACTCAGAGTTGAAGTTAACGGTCTTTCTGGAACAGAAATGTATAGTTTCCCGCGATCTCTGGATTATTCAGAGCTGCTAGTGACAGTAGTTCAGCTTGACTGAGAGAAAGAGGGGTGGAAAAAAGAAAAGGGTACTTTTTGGGAACAACACACGGGTCACAACTAATCCAAATAAAGAAATGTGAAACATGCTATGCTCTTCTGATAGGGCTATGGGGAACACAAGATGAAAATAAATAAAGAAAAATGTTGGGATCCACAGATTTAAACAGCAACACTGTGTAAGCCATAAAGAAAACAAAGTACATGACAGGACAAAAGCAGCCTGACTTTGTGAGAGAGGCGGCACAAAACCAAAAGCAGACACTTACGTTGAAAGCATATCTAATGGCAGGGTAAGGAGAGAGCTCACGGAGCCGGTAAATAAACACTTGTAGATACGACCTGTTGGGAATGCAGAATGAAAGCAAAATTTATGGTAAAAACACAAAAACCCCATCATGGCGATCACTTCTCAACTAGTTTACGACTAAAACCAAACTGCTTCAAATTTCTACATTTATGGAGTTTCATTTCACCCTGAGCGGAACTGAAAAATCTATTTAGAGCATGTGTGTATTATTTATGGTAGTCAAACATTAATTCTCTGGACCCAAATGGGCTATTTGCTTTCAAGCATTTTTTTTTTAAAACTATACTAAACTGGTTGCAAGTACCGTCAATTAATTAATTGTTTGATAATTCAGTTTCATATGTGCACACTGGGAAATGTGTTCAACTGATGGAAAGTTATATTTTTTTAATCTCCTTATGTTTAGAGTAAAATTATTATTTAAATATACTGCCAGATTTACAAATAATAAAAGCAATCATGAGTTCCAATTCCAAGATGTGGCTTACATGCTGTAAGTGGTACCACACCTAGCCAGGCAAAGGCCACCAGTGTGTAGTGGAACCAGTATCTGATGGCTGTTCCAATACTGGTGACCAGCCCTGCAAAGATATCCTGCACAGGCAGGCGAGACGGCATGTCTGGAGAATAGACTGATGAGAAGAACAGCACAGAAATAAACGGTCAGACAATAATTAGGCATTTGGAGGCACTAACAACAAATGAATGTGGTCTTAAGACATAAAATGATTAAATGAAAACAACTTACTTGGTGTAAATGCAAACCTGTGTTTGCATAATTCACAGTATTCTTTTCTACTGTGTTTCAGCCACTGCAGTAAGCTGCAAAAACAAAATGAAACAGTGAATTTACCTTATCTCACAGAGAATTGCACAACAATCTTCCTCAATGGCCTCTACATGTGTCCTGTGGTATCAAGGAACAAGATGTTAGCACACATCCTTAAGTCCTTAAGCAAGGTGGGTCCCTCTATGGATCAGATTTGTTTTTCCAGTAAATCCTGCATAACCTTGGTAGGATTGAGATCTGGGGAATCCTGACACCAAGTCAACACACCAAAATCTTTTTTCATACTTTTAAAAAGTGTTCCTGAACAACTTTTGCAGTATTGCAGCACAAATTAACCCTTTTGAAACAGGAAGCTATCTGTAGATTTTTTTTAAATAAATGGCAGAAGCAACATCCACATGAAAGGCAGATCACAGGTCTTCCTGTGGTACACAAGAGTTAACCCCCCTCCCCCCCAAAAAAAGACAAGGTCTCTGTGAATTTTAATTGCAAATTCTCATCTAGTAGTTTCTGTGGACTGCACAACCACGTGCACTTACATGTGACAAACCAAAAAGAAAGGAATGTCCACAGCACCTGCAAGCTGCACATACAGCGATGAAAAACAAAAGAAAAGAGAAAACAATGAAGCCTGTACATGAACATCTTGCTCACTCACATACCATTCCTGATGGATGAACTTGATGCTGCCGGTGCAAACACAAGGGTGGTAAAGGGGCTTGTCCTGGGTCCCCTCTGACCGACATACCCGGCAGATATCGGCTGTACAAAAGGCACACAGTGATAAGAATCTGCATAGCTGAAGACAGTCTGGCGGTGCTTTTATTTTGTATTTTTTAATTTCTTTTAAACATATATCCTGAGCCACACTAATGACACGTGAGCCGAAAACAAAACTACTAATACCTTTCTACATCTGTCAACACTGAACCTGTGCATTGGATTCGTATTTACAGTGACTGTAACAGTATAGGTCAGACTAGGGCAAACTGTAAATCCTTGGATTATCAGTGTCACTGCATGACAAAAATAAAATGACTATAATTAGCCCAGGAAGTAGGAGCATGACACCAGTTAGGATATCACCCATATATATATATATATATATATATATATATATATATATATCCTTCCGATATA
>VUQR01013434.1:7581-18799 GCA_015108515.1 Hemichromis elongatus | reverse complement strand
ATATAAAAAAAAAAAAAATTTTTTTTGGACCCCCCCCCCCCCCCCAAATATTTTAGTAACTTTTTTTTGTTATAAATATGTTAATTGACACCTTAATTTTTAAACAGAGACGATTAAAACTAATTTATGTAGCAGTTCATAAATATTGCCAAGACTTGTGTTCTGTGTTTAGCTTCCTCATAGAACTCTGGTATAATCCCTGCAACTTGCACTGAAACTTCTGGGCAATGTTATACAACAATTAATAAACAGTAATACATTTTACTAAATCATCACTATTTATTGTCATGGTCATTTCACATGGTCATACTTTTCAAATATACAGCACTGGTCGTTTTTTTCCCCTGTTTTTTGTAGTTTTAAATGTTAAGAGATATATGTAACTATTTCTAGTTACTTCTTATCAAAATATTAATTACAAAAGTCTAAAAAATCTGAGAGCTTGTATGGTGTTCTGAACTTGATCTTCTTATGTTACAGGTGTGATTTAAATGTCTTTGCATCATACACCCATACAGTGTCTATGCCCTCGCCAGCGGTACTTTCAGGAATCCACGTAGGGAAGGGGAAGCGACAGGCAACCACCTTGGCTGTGCTAGGCAGCTCCCTTGCCAATTTCAGCTCAAGCTTCTCCATCTGAAGATGAAAGCAACAAACAAACATGATGACCATGAAGATTTGAACTTCACAAGTTTCTGAATTTTTGTGAGAGACAGAGACACTCACCATCTGAGGGACTCCAAAAATAACAACATTGGAGTATTGAGCAAAGCTTACCTAACAAAGAAAAAAAAAAGAAGTAAAATGCTAAATGACTAACTTTTGCCACAGCAGATGTCTGTAAAACAACAATTTGTTTTCAGGAACCACTGACCTTCCACAAGTCTGAGATGTGGAATGAGGTGGAGCGGTAGACTCCCTCCCTCCAGGCCCTGTAGCGAGAATACCACACCAACCAGGGGTTCAGCTCAAACCCTGACGCACGGAAACCATGTTTGGCTGCTGCGATCACCTGCAACAAGCAAGGGGAAACAGTGTAGTTCACTGTAATAACAACCCCTCCCCAAATCATGTTTGAAATCATGTTAGATTGGTCGGTACTGAAATTCAATTTTCACCCTTTAAGGCTGTTTGCTGAAGTCTAAACTCAATTTTTTTTGACACAGAATGAAGATGAAAAAACAGAGATCTTATCATTATCCTACTGGCAGAGAGATTTCTTTAAAAGAAAAAAAAAAGAAACGCTGACATTATTTCATAACCAGTTTAACTTTTTTTAACCCCCGGTGTCTTCATGGGTGGTAACTCCAAGCTTAACACTGCACTAGCCCTGGATTTTTTTTAAGCCTAGCTCAGCTGTCATAAGACCAGGACTATTTCAAAACCTGAAGAGGATGGCTAAAGGTGTGAGACACAATCCACAGCACAAAAGTAAACCAACAAAAGAACAGTTGAACATCTGTGGCATAATCTGTAGAGAGCCGTTCAGCCACACGACATCCCAGATACTCATAAAGTAAACAGTCTGTAGGGCGGAGCTGGTCCCCTGTTCTCCTGAACAGCTACAGGACACGCCCGCTGGAGCTTTTGTACTAACGGAGGCTTTTGCAATTACTAAGACATGATTTACGAGCCTTTTTTAAGTTCGGTTATATTTTGATCGTCTATACCTTCACCTTGGATAAAGTCATGGTTTCTCTAAAGGCTTTCCATACCCTTTTATTTTTCTTGCAACTATAATTTTATAGTTCCTGGGGGAGGTCAGAAAGCCGAACAGTACTTACTATCCTTCCATCTCCGCTCCCTATGTCCACCAGGGTTCCCGACCTTGCCCTTAACGCCTTGAGGACGTTCTCCACCTGAGTCGTGGTAGCCGGGACAAACGGGAGGCAGACTTTCCTCAGGGCAGGGGCCACAAACGGAGCAGCCACCGCGTACAGTGCAACCAGCGACCCTCCCACTACCCCTGTTACGATGAGGCCAATGCGGCTCCTGACCTTTCTGTCCCTGTTATCCACATTAGGTTGTCCCGAGTCCAGCAGGAGCTCCTCTTGTGACATGACGCTATTTTAACGCAACGTTTGCTATCGTTCGCTTAAGTCCATGAATGACAGCTGGGACTGACTTTCAGCTAGCAAGCGCTTACTTATTCGAGCTCACGTTTTCATAAATTAAATTAAATATTGTTCGAACAAATTGCAAGTCTATGTTGTCCTTGGTCACGAAAAAACATTAAAGTTATTATTACAAAGTCCTTATATGTTATTCTAACATGTAAGAGTCGTAAAAACACGAACTGTGCAGGGCTATAATCGGCCCGAGTGGATGACAAAGAGATACTAACATCCGTTCCTTCCTGCTTTGGTTCCCATTAAAGTTATCTTTCATGTTATGAGAGTGGATTAAAAACTTAAACTAAATATATTCAATGTCCTGTTACTTTTAAGTTTGCAATCGGAAATTGGTGTTTAGTATTATTTTTGTATACATACATACATACAGATAGATAGATAGATAGATAGATAGATAGATAGATAGATAGATAGATAGATAGATAGATAGATAGATAGATAGATAGATAGAAATGAATTTTAAATCACATTCATCTGAGACTAGCTTTTACACACAAACACAAAAATATACATTGTATGCCATGGTCAAATTCAAGCAGAGGATAAATATTTAATTTAATAAATAAAATGAAATAAATCAGCCACAATGTGACCTGACATACAGGTAAATAGGATGACACATAACACTTGTAATTGCATTTTTCTCGCTTTGGTGTTGTAGGCATGTTCAGTCATATAGGAAACACTTCAAACATCAAAGTAATTTATTAATAATATTATTTTAAATATGATTTGATCAGCTGATCTGATCATCATTTGACATATTCTAGCCTAGAGATAAAACCTTAAACAAGACAAGGGACCAAAAAAGGAAAAAATGGAACTGTGATACAGCAAAACAAGTCAAAATAGGAACCATCTCTAATGAATTACATTGACAGAGCAGTGTACCATTCAAGATAGCTCCTAAACTCTTTGGTTTGTGGGAATTACTATTAAAAAGACTTTTGGATTGAGTTCTCAGAACTTGCCTTTCACTTGGAATGTTTGAGGAAACGGAACTCTACTGACCCGACTAGGTAAAAAAAAATAAATAAAAGTTGTCCACGTCTGTTTGCAAAATAATTTTACTGCACTTTCATTTGGGAC
Source organism: Hemichromis elongatus (assembly GCA_015108515.1). Lineage (NCBI taxonomy): Eukaryota > Metazoa > Chordata > Actinopteri > Cichliformes > Cichlidae > Hemichromis > Hemichromis elongatus. The sequence continues at coordinate 15,578 of VUQR01013434.1, read as the reverse complement.
ATTTTGTGTCTCTTAATTAGAAGTCATTAGACAGTGTACGATGGACAGTGTGGTCAAACCCTAATGGGCCGTGGTGGACTGGATGATGGTACATGTGGTGCTGACTGGTAGTGGGTCCATCATCCATCATTAAATCATCTTCCTCCTCCTCTGCCCTGTACCCTCCTGCAGCGTCCTGTGAGTAGCTGTGCTTCATCACCACAATGTTCCGTCGACTCGTCGGCGTGTTGTGGTGAGAGAGTCGGGGCGACTGCTGGTTCACCATCACTGGCTGCAGCTGGGGCACAAGCGCCCCCCCATCAGGCGCGATGGTGGCGTCCCTCACGCTCAAGTTGCTGCGGCTACCGTGGACACTGCCCTGGTGAGAGCCACAGTGGTGGTCGCGGATGCATTTGCTTTCGGAGCGTCTCAGCTTGTGGAACTTGTCAAAGTCCTCGGCCAGGGCGGGATCAGTCAGGTCACCAGAGGGAGCACGGCGCAGAGTGCAGAGTTCATAGTGAGGAGGCTCGAAACCGGGATGGAGGAGGGCAGGATCAAAATCATCTCTGTGGATCCAAAGAGGGAAAGAGAGTACATGCAGAGACACAAATTAAAGTTAAAGGTCTTTCTCAGTCCCAGCAAAGCACACATGAAACAGCATCAGCATTTATTAGGAACTGTAAACTTGTGATTTTAGGCTATGTACAGAAATGTTGGCCAATCAATTATAACTAAGTAAAGACAAGTAAACGCACACATCTACCAAGACAAAATCTTTGTTCACATGTAAATTCTTCTGAAAATGTTCACTCCGGAAGGACGTTTTGGATATGTTGGAAAAAAAAGGTCAAAAAGTACAGAGAAAGCTACTATTACTTAAAAAAAAAATACCCGCGTACATGTGAACAGGGCCTTGGTGTCTACAAAGTTTTATGATTCTGAATACTCTGGTTTATAAAACCACTCGATCCTGCTCAACACAAGTTTTGAAGACAGACAGCTGTTACATCCGGTGGTTCTTTAAAAGTCATAATTAGTGCAGCTTAAAGTCTTTCATACCCCTTGTCCTGTTTTTGACAATACTACTAAATAACAATTTACTGAGCCTTTACCTGCGGATGATGTATTTCTTGCGAGGTTGTTTGACCTGGATGATGACAGAGATGATGAGCAGGATGACCACCAGACCACAGGTTACTCCAATGATAGTGAGGTTAGTGTTATCTAGCGTGTCCAGGATGCTGGGTTTCCTCTTCTCTGGTTGAGGGGTTAACACAGACAGAAATCACAGGCGTGTTTTGTGAATTCGGCATGTGCTGTATTGGAATTTCAACATACCTTTGCAGTGATTCTCATCCCATGGGTAAACGCAGTTCTGGATGCCGTTGCACACCAAGGTGTGGTTGATACACATGTTGCTATGGCAAAAGAAAGTGTCTCTTTCACATGGAGCTGAAAAAGAGACAGGCAGGCTGCAGCTCAAATAAAACAATATGTTCTATTTCAAAGTCGGACTCTCACTATACTCACTTTTGGCTCTATTCCTGCCTTAACAGATAACATTAGCTATGCTGCTAAGGAACAGCAGCACTCACTTCCCTGAAAGCCAACAGCTAACACAGGTAGCCTTCTGCTGATTGCTTCTCCATGAGCCTCATCCTGTCAGAGTTTTCTTCCTGTTAAACAGGAGTTTTTCCTTCCCACTGTTACCAAGTGCTTGCTCACTGTTGCAATGCCCTGAACACTTGTTATCCAAATTCTACTCATTATTTATAATTTTCCTGTAAACGTTGGTCTTTAAAAGTTTTTTTAAACAAATCTCAACAGACAGATTTACTCACGCTCATGGAAGGTTGTAAAGAGGATTTTGAATCTGCTCTTCCTGCTGCCCTCGTCGGCCCACAGTCTCACCACCCCCACAGAGGTAACCAGCATGACATCGTTGGCCACAGTGGAGCAGAACTTATTCTTCAAGTGCTCAACGGAACTGCTGCCGTCATAGATGCCAACAAAGTTACGCTTACACTCATTGGAGTTATGCATCTCATACTCAAGAAAACGCAAGTAGATCTGTGAGGATGAGAAGAAAGAGTGCTGTGAATGGACCGCAGTTTAATATCATTGGGACATCTTTATGTTTTTCTCCTTTAATGTGTTTATGACTTGAAAAACTTCACTATTTACCACATAAAAAATCCTCTTTGAAATGGCTGAGTTATGCAAAAGTGACAATAGAAATGTAGATGTATAAATACTAAGAGCAATACTGTTTAATTGGCAAGCTTTTGTTGACCTGCAGTCATATGTTGAGGTCTGAAAGGCTTTCATCTTTGGACCTTTTAAAGATGGTTTTAAAGAATTCTGTGGTGTTTCTCTGAAAACAACCAAATTTAACAATAAGCTACTTCATGACTCATTAGGTCTCACTGTAGTACAAGCAGAGCTTTGCATTAAAGCAGCAGTTTCACTGAAGTGGTGTTTTTAAACTCCAGTTTCAGTTCAGTCCTTGTTGAGCAGAATATTGTAAAAATGTGATGTTCACATTATATGTCCAGGAAACTGTCTTTGAAGGTTCTCAGTCATCCAGGTCATCGTGGTCTAAGGAGCTTGGAAAGAAAAGAAACAGGACTTATTTAGGTTTCTTAAAGACGTTTCACCTCTCATCCAAGAAGCTTCTTCAGTTCTAGGGTCAAACGGTGGAGAGTCCCAGATTTAAGCCCTTTGAGAGAGTCCTCCCAAGAGGGACATGGACCCTCTGTTGCTCCTCTATCTAATCACATGAGCCAAGGTGTGAAAACGGGTGTAGGTCACAATCATCCATCAGCCAGGAAATGAATCTTCATGCAAATCATCCGAAAAAAATCTTTACACTAGTATACCTGAAGAATAAGCTGTTATATTTAATTAAAGGGAACATCCAACTAAATGACAGCTAATCTATTAGCCCGGAAAGTAGTGTTTCTTTTCCAGGTATCTGAGGTTTGTAGTAGAGTCAAATTTCATCTGTGAGTAGCAGACATTGTTTAAATAAGTAGGAAAGAAATGACACACAGTATGCAGACCTTGGCTCTCGGTGGAGCCCTGATGTACCATCTGCAGTCCACAGCTTCAGTCTGCTGCGCCCGGCCCTCCTTAGCTATCTGCGTTGAATCTACGTAGCCTTCTGGACCATTCATCTCAAACTCACAAACTGTGGATAACAGCAATTTTACATAACAGTTAAAACAACGCTGTGGTAACAATGAGGCCCATTTCAGGTGTAGAGACAAAGTTTTCTGCATTAGTTTGATGCTTGATTTTAAGATTTATACAACATCGGCTGTGCATACAATGTAAAATAAAATGGAATCCAGTGGTCTGCAGACTTCATAAACTCATATACTGTTGACTATAAAACATAGAGAAAATATCAAATGTTTAAATGTAGAAAATAAAATTTAACAAGAAAATAGATCATTTTGAATTTGATGCCAGCCACATGTCTCAAAAAGTTGTGCCATGCCATGTTTACTGTTGTGTAGCATCCTCCCTTCTTTTAGCAACAGTCTGTCATCATTGGGAACTGAGAAGATCACAATGTTGCCTCATTCTTTTCTGATGTAGGATTCTAGCTGCGCTACAGACCAGGGCCTTCTTTTTTGTATTTTTCATTCCATAATGTGCAAAATGTTTTCAACTGGTGTAAAGTCTGGACTATAGGCAGGACAGTTCAGTCCTGAAAAGTCATGCTGTTCTAATAGATGCAGTATGCGGTTTGGTATTGTCTTGGTAAAACATTAAATTTCCCCTGAAAAACATACCATTCAATACCAATGATGCCTTTCTAGATGTGATAGCCCAGAGAAGAGGCAGTGTTTCTGGATCATATGGATCCTTCTTTGTGTGATAGAGGTCTAACCGGTGTTCATGGACGGCACTGAACTGAACTGTGTTCATAGACAGATCAGGCAGATTTCCATGACAGAATCATGCTTTTATTTTTTAAAAACCCACACGAAGGCCTGAAGATCTCGACTACCAGCCTTGTCCCTTGCCCACAGAGATTCTTCCCGCTTCTCTGAGTATTTTAAATTTACCTAATTAGCTTCAAAATGTTTCTTTTTTTTACTACCACTTACTTTTCCAGACCTCACATTTTTTCAGATATGTGGTTGCCATCAATTTCAAAATGAACTAATATTTTTCATTAAATAAACATAAAAGTTTTCTGTGTTTTATTGTGAATACAATATAGGTTTGTGAGATCTCCAAAAGTAAGAATTCTGTTTTTATTGGCATTTTGCACAGCATCCCATCCTTTTTAATATCCCTTAAAAATATAAATATGTAAATATTTCTATTTTACATAGGCTAAATATGTATCACCGAACACTTGAGTTTGTTTCCCCTTTGACAGAAACTGGGTTCAAGACTGGTTGTGATGTCACAAGTTTCCAGACTCGATTTAGTGTTTTCCAGTACTGCTACTATGCTATGTGTGGAGATGTACTTAAGTCAAAAAATTTAAATACACTTTAGTTTTAGATTATTTTAAACTCCAACACTGGTTCTCATGGCAGAGTGGCCGACTGATACATTACTTTAATAAGGTTAAAACTAGTAGTCAAAAGTATCCGTTACTGTAGGCACATTCCAGTTGCCAGTAATCACTAGTAACACTGCAGTAATGCTAACTTGGGATTTTGCCTCCATATAACATCATAGACATACTGGCTAAACTCTAGCTCATAGATTTATGTACTGTGAGCTAAGTCCTACGTAACATGTTGTTGTCCTGTTGGACTAATGTGTAACAACGTCAGCATGTACAAGCGTCTCAGTTAATAAAACACGACACATGTCATGTGCCGCAGTTTTCCAACAACACGACATCTTTCCTGCACTATGCACGTTTGATTTAATAACTCATTTCCTACTTTGATGCTTATCAGTTTAATCAAGCTGACACTGAATTTCTGCTTTGTGTCTAATATTATGTTGTATCAGGATCACACACAAGTTTAATACTCACATGGCAGAGCTGGCAGTTCCCCAAGCCCTTTAAACTCAGGATCTAAAAGCAGAACATAACAGCGGTCTTGTAAGAGGCAAATAAATCTTTATAACATGATGTACTCCATATATGTGGTAAACACATGCATTTAAAATTGTGTACACAAAAGGTGTTTAAAGATGTTTGTGTGGCAGATGTCCTGTGGACGACATCCCCAGATGTTTTGTGTCAAGGTGCCAAAGCTGTTATTACAGAACAAGAAGGCTTATACAACATTAGTGGGTGGTCATATAGTCGTGGATGATTGGTGTATAATGTTTAAATACATTTACATATGCTCAGTAAATGCAGTACAGTTGGAAGAAATGCCAAAACAAACATAACCAATACAGTCAATAGTCTGGGTGGCTCTGTTTATTTTACTCACATGGTTTATGTCCACTTGTTCCCTAAAGACGTAAGGTCTCTACTAATGAATGCAAAGTAATCAAACTGTATGGTTTGATTGATGCAGATGATAACAATGTGAATCATTATCAATGTCTTAACTGAACATCTAGGGGAGATTGTTTTGGACAGACTGTCCATTAATTATGCAACTTCCACTGATCACAGACAAAAATAAGCAATAGCAACACAAAGTGGCTACGTACCAAGTAAATCAACAACCAAAGGGAGGGAGGAATACCATTAGCTGACAAATCCAGGATTAGGACAGAAATCTTTCCACTTTAAATTCAGCTGATTTCGTTTCTTTCTAATTTTTTTTAACAATAAACTTTGTCTATTTAATGAAGGCTTACAAAATGTTCATAGAATAAACACCTTGAAAGTCCAGAATAAAGGCACTCGAAGTACAACAGTTTGGTGCTTTTTAGTTTATCTTTTTTCCAATGTTTCTGAACAGTCATATCTGGAAACAGTAGCATGAAATTTTCAAGGCTGAAAAACTGCCAAATCAATTTTACGCTTTTTTTTCCCTACTTTTTTTTCTATGACTCAGTATTAATCAATAACACCAGTTTAACACTCTGCGGTCTAACTCATTATATGTGCTCAAACTTAACCAGATCCCTCATTCCCAAATATCTGTTAAAGGGATCTAAAATAAAACACTAAATGTGACGCAGACCATTTTTCATTTTGTATGTTTTATTTTGTATAGTTTAACAGTAACGTTATCACAGGAAATATCTGAAAAGCTTCTGAGTTATTTACAGTTCGATGTGCCCACAACATAGGCATGGTTATTTTGTCAGCTTCAATCTATTTTTATGGTGCAGAACTTTTACGTGCCAAACTGTTAGTATTGTAGTTTGAAGTCCACACTTCTGTGGAAATGGAGACTTAGCGAGTCTGCGTCCTACACCGTCTTAAATCTTCGGTGTGATTTGGATGTGCTGCGGCTCGGGAGGGTTAATGTCTGTGATGCAGTGTCATGCACGAAAGAATAAAGAAGGTCTTCTTTTTAATCTACATTTCAATACAATGCTCATCTTGGCTATCCCCAATTCCTTCTGTGCCCAAATTATTTTCTACTAAAGTCTTATTTTACGCTCAGAAATGTAAATGTGTTAGTTCCACATGGCTTACTTAAATGCGTTTTAAAGCCCTGGGATTGTTTTTTTTGTTTATTTCCTAGACTTACGCCACCCCTTTGAACCACCCCTATTTAGGGGTCAGATTGATTGTTCACAGCTTGACCCACATATATTTTGTAGTTACATGTGGTCAGGGCTTAAGGCGCCTCATTTTGTTTTGTTTTGAGCCTCTATTCTGTAATACACGAGATATGCGCACCAATTTTGTCAAGAAAAACAGATTAAACAAAATCTCTGAGCTTCAGTCGTTGGATAAAGTAAGCGCAAAATAACACAGACTAAAAATGACAACATTAAAGACGTATTGCGAAATAAAATAAAAACAGGGCTGGCCTAAGCTTACGTAATCTATGTGCCAGCTCATTCCCTCTGCCCTTGTTTAAACCCCCCATCCCCCCTCTACAAAAAGAAACCCCGATGCTCCTCATGAAAAACAGAAAAACACACTTAACACGAGGAAGGGAACAGACAGATATTTTGATCCAAACCTTTGTGCTGTTGAATCTACTCGCTAGGTGGATTATAAATCCTGACGTACCAGCTTAGTTGTTGAGGTCAGATTAGACTCCAGCAAAAAAAAAGAAAACTGTTTATTTTCCAAGCATACATTCTCATATTTTCTAATATATTTCCAAAACCAGAAAAGTCAGGGGTTGTGATGTAGGAAGAGCAGGTGATGGACGCAACTTGGGCTCAAATCAACAAGGATGCTTATTAATTCTCTCGTGTCTCTAACCTATTTCTGCTCCAGGTTCGGCCTGATTATTCCTGTGTTTGTGCGTCAATATGCTACCAGAGGTTCTATGAAGATAAAAAAGGGAATGCATTGCTGGGTTTATAAAAAACTACTTGTATATTCATCTCATTCAGCTTAAAAATGAGTGAAACTTTTGCAGATTTATTTATGTGCATGTATCTATATGTGATTCTTATATAGCGATTTTCTACTCTCTTGGAGTACTCAAAGTGCTCTATGCAACATGCAGCATTCACCCATACATACAAGCACTGTTGTCTACACTTTTCAGTGCAACTAACATTCATACGCACTCATACTCGGATGCATCAGAGAGCACGTAGGGGCTAGTATCTTATATCTCAAGGATATGTGGCATGCAGACTAGGGGAGCCAGGGATTGAACCACCAACCTTCCAATCACCAGGTGACCTGCTCTACCTGCTAAGCTACAGCCACCCCCTCTTTATTTTAATTGGGTAAGTTACATCTATGTAAGTTAATAAATAAGTTTTGTGAATGTATTATAAAATTCCAAAATAAGTGGGAACTATTTAATTTCAAGCAAAACACACAAAGTCACATATTTTGTAGATACAAAACAAAATCTCTATAAAACATAACATTTATGTGCCAGGAGACAGAGTTTTGGATTTTTGTGGCACCCCTGTTGCAGCATGGTCGCACA
>VUQR01013433.1:33122-55098 GCA_015108515.1 Hemichromis elongatus | reverse complement strand
TTTATTATGTGTGTGTGTGTGTGTATGTGTATATATATATATATATATATATATATATATATATATATATATATATATATATATATATATATATATATATATATATATGTGTGTATATATATATATATATATATCTGTATATATATATATATGTATATATATCACAGTCCATTGCACTGCTTCTATTACCTTCTGACCAAGTGCTGAAATGTGTCTTCTTGTGACAATATAGTTCATCATTATAATCTCAAAATGAGTGCTCACTTGTGTGCAGAAATGTCCTTTAGTGAAGCACAGCTTGAAATATTACTATTGACAAGCAATTCTGTTGGAGGCACAGTATGGACATGATGTGCTTGGGACCATAAAACCAAACTCAGTGAACTTTTGTAACACAGCCATCTAAAACCACAGAGAGTCATCTATATTTTCACAGTCATTAAATTCACTCTTATTCTGTCCCAAGCATAGCATTACATTTGAAATGAGTGTTATCTTTTGTGTCTCGTTGTGTAGATGGTGGGTTGGGGAGTGGCAGAAATGCTCAGCAAGCTGTGGGAGCTCAGGCCAAACTAAAAGAACAGTTCTTTGCATTCAAGCATTAAGTGCGGAGGAGCAGAAAGCCCTGGAGCCCAGTAACTGTGAACACATCCCCAAACCTGAGTCACTATCCTCATGCAACACACACATCCCCTGTCCAGCAGACTGGACCACTGGCAGCTGGTCAAAGGTGAGTGTGGGGAGAATCTGAGGTTCATATTTGTCAGTGAGTCTCCTCTACATGTAACCAGAATTACTTACAGCAAGCTTCACATTTGGTGAAAAAGGACTGTAGATAAATGTTGAAAATGATTGATTTTATAGTCATAGAGAATTTTTTTTTTTTGTATTTTGAAAGTATTCATTTACACAATCTTTCCACATCTCAAGCTTTTTGAAATACAATTTGAAGAATGACCATAAATATATAGTTCAGATATTTATCTCCTCCTCAGTCTTAACATCTCAACCTGTTTGGGACAAGGACAAGGAGGCTATAGCATGAAGTGAAGGTGTGGCTGAGAAGGTGTAAAGACATATACCGGCAGAAGCTGGAGAACAAACTTCCACAAAAGTGTGGAAGACATTAAAACCAAAGAGCTGTTCAACAGGTCCATAACTGGGTCCCCCAATGCCCCTCCCCACACAGCACCAACACACCTCCTCAGCCTTCCTCAGCTACCTCCATTTCAGATCCCCTGCCGTCCATCCTCTTTTTGGATTAACCTGCCTAGACACATGGCTGTCACGATTGGTAAAGTCAGGATACAGCTGGAGCAACTACACCAAGTCAAGGCCCCTGATGTCATCAGTCCCAAGGTCCTGAAGTCCTGTGCTGCCCAGCCGTCTAGCATCCTGGAACACCTAAACCAGCATTATTGAAGACATCGTCATATTGTTTTCAAACCAGACGCATTTTATAGTCCTTGCTGTTTGATGCATGTTTTTTAAGGGCATTGTAAATCTGTAGACTTGGGAAAATGTCAGCGGAGTTGTTGATGCATGGCTTCATAATGCTTTTGTCTTTTCTTTTCTCTTACAGTGTTCACTGTCCTGTGGAAGTGGAGTACGTCACCGTAACGTTACCTGCTCTAGGAACACAGGGGTCGATTGTGACCCCCAAAAGAAACCTTTAGCCGTCAGTACCTGCTACATCCAGGAATGTCCACAGATTGTCGATAATTTTGGAGGTTTTGACTGGTCTGGAAGTGGCTGGTCCAGCAAAGAAGTGCTTAATGAAATAAACCCCATACCCGCAATCAAGCCTCCTCCCAAGTACAGCACCACCAAAGAGCAGCCAAGAATTCATAATGACCTTAATGACATTGTTGAGGGAGATTTCCACTACCACAACAACATTGAAAATATTGATCACTCTCAGGACAACTATGTCCCAGTGGATGATTTTTACTATGACTATAACTTTATCAACTTTCATGAAGACTTGTCAGATGACTTTGAGAGCAATGGAAACAATTCAGAGGACAGTCACGGTTTGAGTGTTTTGCAGGAGGTCAAGCCAACCCACAGCGTGAAAGAAGATGCTACCACAGCTACTTCAGCTTTTCCAAAGCCCACTGCCTTCACTTTGGAAACTGAAAATCCTCAGAATACAAAAGTGAACATCACAAAGGAAAGTAAAAATGCAGCAAAAGAGGTTTTGCAAACAAGTTCTGAAAACTTGGATGACTACCTTTCTGAGGATTTTCTTCTGCCTGTGTCGACCACTCGCTCTCCGCTATTGTCTACAACTCAGCAATCAAAACCAGCGGCAGAGAAGCATGGCGTTCTGTGGCTGCCTGAAAACATTAGTGCAGTGCCTAGTCTGGGTTCCACTACAAAGCAGCCTTTACAGGATGTGAAATGGGAGCAATATGCAGAGGAGGCTGAAAATAACTATGACAGCTTCAGTGAGGAGGAAAATCACACTGAGGATGTCACTATGACTCCAAAACAGACTCTTTCTACTCCGAGACAACAAACAGCTATCAGTACTCCCGACTCTACCATGGAGGGGACTCAGGAAACAAAGGAGCAAGATAATTATGACTATATCTCTGCGGACCAAGAGGCTGTGGAGAGTCCAGGACCTTCAGGCCTCCTCAGATCAGAAACTACAATTCAGACTAAGACTGAAGTTCTTCTGGATGAAAATGCTGCAGAAATACCTCAACCCAGTGGGTCAACATTATTTTCAAATGTCTTCACAGTGAAGGATATCAACACGGATCAGACTAATACTAATACTGATACATTATATGCCACTACCGAGAATTATTCACAGGATACCAACAGAGACCTCAGCACAACCTCACTTCCTGCCTCTAAGGAATCCCTTCCTCCCCCTATTTCCCCTCTGCTAATCTCAGGTAACCAAGAGGCCTTCACATCATTAACTGGAACAGCAAGCATACCTCCTACTCAGTTTTCTCCAGCTGATTTCCCAACGTATACGATGAAGCCGATTCCGTCAAAGCCAGAGTTCACTAAAACAACTGGGACATATCCCACATCTCAAGCACCGCTGTTTGATGCAGTGAATTATGACTACAGTGAAATAGTCTTTCCACCCATGATCAGGAGCAGCATTAACAGTGATCCTGGCTCTTTATACCAGGTTTCAGCAAGCTCAGGAGCCACTCCTCAACACAGCACAGCATCAGCACTAGACTTGGAATCGCCCACACCAGCTGTGCCCTTTTTGCCAACCGTTCCACCTGTCCTAACATCGGTCCAAACTTACGTCCACACACAAAACACTGCAGCTGCCTACTGGATTGCCGGCAACTGGAGTGCAGTACGTATGAAATTATTTACACATTACACTTGCTTTTATTTTCCAGGCAAATAAGAAAAACAAAAGAAAACATTATCTTCATTCTTTCAGGCAAGAGTTGAGCTAGAGTTAACACATCAAGTGTCAACGTACCTAATAAACTGCTTTAATGCATAAAACATCTGTAAATTTCAATTGTGTTCTTATCCACAAGCTTTTCTAGTGCATGCTGGTGTTCTTTGTGCATCCAACCAACAAACTGTGTAGCACAAAATTATTATAATATGAGTTTTTATGTTTGCGGGCAGTGCTCCACCACCTGTGGACTCGGTGCTATCTGGAGAACTTTGACTTGCAGTACTGGATCACAGTTGGACTGTGATCCCGCAAAGAGGCCCCCACCTGCCCAGAGGTGTTACCTACGCCCCTGCTCTACTTGGAAAGTTGGGGAATGGAGTAAGGTGAGACTACTTGTTTAATATATCATACATATGTATACTGTATATCATATACAAATCAAAAATTAAATAAATAAAATTGTAATAAGGTGGAATTTTCTAATTACTATTTTTTTTACACCTTTTTACAGCAGGATTTTAGGCAACAGCGATTTGTCTACTACTTTGGTCTAGACTGAACTTTAATATCTCTAACTGGATTTGCAAGTCAAAGTTTTGTGTCTGATTTTCTAGTTCAAAGTTGGACAACAACTAACAGTATGCGTAGTGTAATAAATGTGGGCATGTTGGCATTTTGATGTTTTGTTTGCATTGAGCTCAGTGTCGTGTTTACTCAGCCTCATACAGACTCTGACGAGGCTGGAAGACTTATTTTTTTGCAACCGTATTTTATAGTTTTTCAATAACAAACAAACGAACAGATGCAATATTCCTAACCCCCACCCCCTGGGATTACAGCTACACAATAGAAAGAAAAAACAGCTTCGATATAATACATAGAGGTGGATATGAATAAGATGAAGATAGTATACATGTATGGAAGGAATAAAAGGCCCTTTCTCCTTAATCCGCCATCAGTTTGAAACTACGTATTCCATCAATAACACAAACATCATTGCATTGTGATAGCTCCTTTTTTTAAACACATTCAATGAAAAGGCATAGAAAGAAATTATTTAATCCACATGTTATTGTTATTTTTATTTTTTTAAACGTTCTTTTTATTATTATTATTTTCTTTAGACATTGTACAGAGGTGATGAAGGGAAACAACAAAGACTAAAAAAAAAAAAGAATCCACATGTTAAAAGATGGAGGTTTGTTGCAGAGAATACGTTTTCAGGCCAATAAAGAAGCAAAAGCAATTGCTTTTGGTTGAGCTGCAGGAACTGTGACCTCTAAAAGAGAGACCCTGAAAATGAAGATGTATGAAGACAGTGCTATTGTTTTTCTGCACAAAAATGACAGGGCCTTGAAAAGAACATCTTCAAAAAGACCCAGTCTCAAATCATACAAGCTAGAGTAGCTCATAGTCGTTGTAGAGTAGCTTGATGGCAGTGTAGACTTGCTGGGGTAACTTTAGGATATGTTTTTTAAAAGTTTATCCGTTAAGCAGTGCAAATGATGTACCAATTTAAAGTGAATCAGGCTTTGTTTAATGCAGAGAAATAAGAAAAAAACATAGACTGGGGAGGTCAGTGTTAGATCCTGTTGCCATGCCACCCTTAGTGCAGACTTATTACCTTTTGCATAGGGGTAAAGCAAGTTTATCATCCATGGCATTACTGGCTGTTAGACATTGGAGCCTGAAATGCTCACAAAGAAAACCGCTGATTTATAAACTATTTATAAAAAACAAATTCATAAAAAAAAAAAAAAATCTGCCTCAAAAGTTCATTTTACAAAAAGATCTCTTAAAAGAGCCAGGCCATTGTTTTTGTGCCAAGTTTGACTCTGTTGTAAAGGGCTAGTAGAGAGAAGACAGGAGAAAGACCAAGGCATGTATACTTATGGGTCGCCTATCCAACCCAGTAAGCTAAACCAGTACCTGAAAATGAGTGTTGTTAAAGTATTTTTTCACATGACTTTTTTTCATACGTGGAATGGACTCGTTCCATACAGAGGAAGCTCTGTAAACATAGATTTGGGTAAGAAAACGAGCATCGTGTGGAAATGTTTCAAAAAGCGAAATAAAACCATTGTTTTGTTTGTGTTAAATCTTCTTGTTTTAAGGTCTCTGTGTAAATCTGCAAGTGATGAGCCTAAATAAGTTAAAGCTGTACCGTTTTGGAGAGGTAGGACAATAAGACGAGAAGCTTGTTGTTTAAAGATTTCCTGGATTAACACACTTCTAATCATCTGGTCGAGGGTGTACTAAATTAAAGGCAACAAGTCTTGCTGGTTGTACATTTTAAATGCTATCCATTGCCTAACCTGAACAGATGTCAGCTTTCTGGGGTGGAAAAAACACATTATAATCAAACTGTATTGGTTACCCTGATGAAGGCTACAAGCTAAAAAAGCGCAAGACAATAAAGCTGCCCTTTATACTGCAAGTATAAAGACTTTCTGCTCTCTGTCAACCTTGGGAGTAGGTGAAATTGTGCCTTTTCTGCCCTCACTAAGGTATAAAGCTGGTTTCTGGCAGGTCCACAATAAACATCCAGGAGTCAGCTGGTACGTTTTAGATGTTTACTGTCAGAAACACTAACTGTGTGATACAGAAATGGGCAAACAATGTGTTAACATTTATGATGGATTGACTTGCCTTTACAATATCAAACACTGAGTCGTGAAGCATCGTGTTTATCACACGTAACAAATACATATCACAAAACCTTTAATGGTTATTTGCCCCAGGTATTAAGCAGTTAGCTCAAGGCTAACATTACATTGGAAATGGCATAGATGGGCTAACACATGGAAGTTGCAGCCATTTCTCAACTGTTACACAAAACTATTACTGGAAAGCTCAACACAACACATAGCTACTGCTTACTAGCATGTGCTCTTTCAGACTCAACAGTAAAAAAAAAAATGAACAAACAGTAGTTTGCCTTAAATGCCTTTTTTAATGGAGAGAAACTACAGTAAGTCTGCTTGTACAAAAAACACATGGTCAAATTCACATGATTGCCTTGAGGGGCGAGCACAGTGCCAGAAGACTCTACTCTGTTTGTAATTGTAGTGCCATGTATTTTTGCAGTGCTCCAAGAATTGTGAAGGCGGCATCAAATTGCGAGAGGTTCAGTGCTTTGACCTGAGGGACCAAAGACCCCTTCGACCTTTCCACTGCAGAGCCATGTCCTCCAGGCCCCAAACACAGCTGCCCTGTAACCCTCAGCCTTGCCTTGAATGGTACACCTCCTCCTGGGGTCAGGTCAGTGATATAAAACAAAGGGATCGTGAAATTGTGATAAAATGCAGTTCTGTATACTCAGATTAGTTTGTTTAACATATTTGATGGGAGTGTACTTTTTGCATTTTTCAAATAAAATTATCATTGGAGGGGGGAATTGAAACAAATCTGGAAGACAGTCAGCTGGTAGACACGCTGTGTTTGTCTATGACTGCCTGCGTCCAAGAATACAATTTCGGCTGCAGGGTTAACATTTTTCGACTCCCCGTAGAATGTGACGTTTCCAAAGACTTTCTTCTTTGAAGTGGTTTACCCGATAATCTTTATGTAACAAAAATGGATTATCAATCTGGAAAAAGCCTCCACAATCTAATTTTTATTCAATCAATTGTAAAAATTAGCTTCTTGGAAAGTTTAGAGGGAGAAAAAAGGCCATTAAATGTCATCTGTAGAAACTCCTCGATGAATTCAAATTTCTTCCTGCTTCTAAGCTTAGCAGTTGTCTCAGTCGAGGCTATAAGACTTTACACTTCAAATATAAGAACAGAGCTTCTATTATTTGTACAATATGGGCATGCTCCTCAATATAGTTCACAGATAATAGAGGCGCGTCCACGTGGCTGTCGTGATTCGGTGCAGGTGTGTTGTGTCAGTAACACAGCCGTAAGGTTGTTTTTTTTCTTTTAACAATGCTATGAAAAGCCTATCATTACACATCTAGATGCTGAAAACCGAAGAGGCTTATAGGAGTCAGGCTGGGGCGTATGTAATTTTTACTTAAGCCATCAAATAATTTTTGTTGTACTCGGGTATTTCGATGGGGGGGATTATTGTTCTTTTTTTTAAATGCGCTGTTGTGTTTTGTGGATTTTTCAACATCTCTTTTATCCCCCTGGATTTGTTTAATATCTGAAATCCATAGACTCAATCAGTCAACCTAAACACGGAGATTTACAGCCTCCATGTGTTTGATGTTGTGATCTGGGTTGTTCAGTGCTCTGAGGTGTGCGGAGGAGGTCAGCAGCAGCGTATCGTCACCTGTCCAGAGGAGGATCAATGCGACAGAGACCATGAGCCCAGCAACATCCAGTCATGTAACAGCCATCATTGTGCTCAGTGGCTTACGGGATCATGGGGACAGGTACACTACAAAATAACCAAGCATTGTTGATTGCATTTAAAAACCAATATCATGACAACGTCCCTGTCGTTGGCGATTGAGGTACATAAAGATCACGATTACATGTTAAATAGCTTGCATGCAAGACTGTAAAATAATTTGATGTCCATCCTGCTATCAATTCTACAAAACAGGAGCCAATCAGGAGCACTGAGGCAGCACAGCATCTCAGTTTGTGAGAATGTCAAAACTGTGCTTTCCTCTTAACTGACAGCTGAAGAAGTTCTGCACATCTTGTCATTTTTTCACTGGTGCCAGTTAAAATGTGGCTATTAATTGTCAATCATAAACTTGGAGAAGGGTTTGGGGAACACTGGTATTAACGTACAAGATAACCGTTCTTTCACTTTAATGAAAAAATGCGTTGCCTTTAAAACACATTAAAATTGTTTGCGTCTCTTCACGCAGTGTTCTGCTTCTTGCGGAGTTGGAGCGCAGCATCGACTTATTAAATGCGTCGACACCAGGGCTGAGACAGGTGGAGAAGTCGATCAAGTTCAATGTCACCACGAGCCACCGCCTGAGAGCACCCGAAAGTGTAACACGCGGGAGTGTGAGAGCGTCCAGCCTGGTGAGTACGTTCAAAAGGAAAAAAAATGTGGTCCTTTAGTTAAATAGTAATATATTCTCAATTCCACAAAAGTTGTGACGCTGTGAAAAATGTAAATAAAAGCATAATCTCATAAACACATATTTTGTTCACACTACAACATATAAAACACAGTCGAGGTTTAAATTGAGAAAATGTGCGATTTTAGTCGGTAAACATCTGGGAACTATGGAGACCAGCTGCTAGAGTTTTAGGAGATGATTGTTGGTCCCTTCTTGTTTGATAGAGGATTCTTGCTGCTAAACAGTCCGGTCTTCTTTGTCGTATATTTGTATCAGCTCTGAATATTTTCATTTGGAGTCTTCTGCTGCAAAGCCGTGCCATGACAGCTGCAGTATGCACTTTAGTTTAGCTTTGTCTTGCTTAAACAGGCGCACCCTTCCTGAAAAAAAAAAAACATTATGGGAGCATACTTAGCTCTAAAACCTGCATATACTTTGCAGCACTGATGGTCCTTTTGCAAACTAGCTTTTGAACTGAGTGCTGAGAACAAACCACGTGGTCTCTGTTCATCCTTATTGTCCTAAATTTAAAAAAAGTGTGATTTGTCTCATGACGGAATAGTTTTCTAGAGAAGACGACAGCATTTCTGGATTGTGTTTACCTTTGGCTGCTTTATGGGTTCAAATTGTGGTCATAAATATTTTGTACTTGTAAATCAAATGTGTCGTTTTGAACTGAGTTTTGTAACCGTGTAAACCAAAACCACAATATCTGAAAATTTTATGTTTGTGCATCTATAGATGAGAATTTGTGTGTTTGTAAAAAAGATTTACATGAGTTATAAATTGTTTTTGTTAAGGTCTGGTTACAGATACAAAGCAATAAATTATGTGTAATTTTCAACTTACTAGTATAAATTTGGATCCTTTCAGCTGATTGGTCAATGTCATGTCAATCACAAATTTAACAATCTAATCAGGGAACAGATAGGTTGGGTTGTCAGAGGGGTGCTTTAAGGAGCTGGAAGGGTAAATGCTGGAGCATCTTTATATGAATATCCCATCAGGCTCATACAAGCTAGGTCCCTTAACCTTCGGTAGCTGTTAAATGGATAAAGTTGTGGTATACCAGAAATACCATTATAACTTTAGTATTACTTTAACACAAAGTCAGGGCTGACCTGGGACCATTGCTGTGAGTCACACTGCACACCATAAAGCTCGTTCACAACAGACGCAGCATGCGCTGCACTCACCGCTAACTAAGGGCGAAGGATCCAAAATTTGTTGCGCTGGCTGCTGAGCTCTGTCATTTCTGCAGCAGCAGCTCTACGTGTACTAGATGCGCCTGCTCCCTGTTGTTTCAAAACATATATCTCTCTGACTTTATATCCTCTACTAGAGTTTGTGTTCTATTATGTTCAAATGTTCAATAAAAACATGTATCACTCATTCATAACGAAGAAAGCTTTGTAACTGTCCCGACTAGTGAAGAGTGTGTCATTTCCACAACACTGCTTTCCCACCGAGGTCCACAGAGTCGTTGAAAAGGCTCCGGAGGTCCTTGTATAAGCGCATAAACCTGTGTTTAAAAAAAAATTCACAGAACACGCACAGAGTGTTTTTTCTTTGTGTTGATGAAGAAAAACGCTGACACATGAAAGGGCATTTACCCTTCCAGGACCTGAAGCTCAGTAAAGCACCCCTCTGACAGCCAAACCCATCTGTTCTCTGATTGGATTGTTTAATTTGTCAGTTGAAAGGAGGAAAAATTGGATCAAAATTTGTACTCACAAGTTGAAGCTCACACACAGCCAGGGATTTGAGCCCACACCGCTTGTCTGCGCGATGAAGTCTTAACCTGCATTTCTAGATGCCACAGTCCACACTGTTGGGATATACTACTGCCAAATTGAAAATGAGCGAAAATTTTGAACGGCACAATGAAATGTCTCACTTGAGCCATTGTGATTAAAATGTACTCTTACCAGGTTTCCAAATCATTGCATTTCGTTGCCATTTACATTTTACATAGCGCCTCTAATGTGTGTTTATGTTTTATATAATGATTATCCAGCTAATCGTCTATTTATGTTACAAAGAGCACTTAAAGACGATTTGCCTGTTGCTGACGGTTCAGTTTAAAAGATTAAATTAAAAAGATTGTGAGGATTAACAGATTTATATTTGGCTGCTGGCGGCAAGCGTAGTTGCTCTCACTAAGATAGGATTTTTATTTTTTACTTTCCCTAAATATTATATGTCAGTGTTAATTACATTTTAGCTGCAACTCTAAGAATGATCAAAACACACTGTGGTTATTGCCAATGTCCCGCAGCCATTAGATTTCTTTGTGTGGTCGGCTCCAGTCCTGAGTTAATCTGACATTTTAAATGAGTAGAGGAAACTGATTAAGAAGCAGATGTGGGTTGTTGTTGTTTTTTTTGTTTCATTTAGGTCGTTTGATAGCAAATAAATGGTTCTAAACATATTAAATTTGTCAAAATGTCATTTTATGATAGGAAAAAAAATGCTCCAAAGCAAAAGTTCTCGTGACTGTCCTTGTCCTAAACCAATCAGCTTTTGTACAGTAGTTACACGCCAAATGGCAACATGTGGGTCCGCATCATGTACTGTGACAGAACAAACTCATATGCGACACGTAATTAGACATAAATAATTTGTCATTTACACGCAGATACAAATCTAGCACTCCACCAAGGCGGCCAGTTCCCAGACGTCTACACATCACTTTACCTTCAGTGGAAGGATCCAAATTTGTCTGTTTGTTTGTTTTTCTGGGATACAGCTTCAGAGAACTGACATTCACCTCAATGTTATCATTTACCTTGGGTGTGACACTGCAGTTCCATGCTTTATGTTGTTGATGCTGCAGCCTTCAAGGTGTTTGTGAAGCGATGTAAACATCATACCTTCCTTATTCAGTAAGTATAGTTTTCAGTGAGGCTTGGAAACTGTAAAATGTGTCAAATTAGATTTTTCTTTTCTTTTTTAGATTTATACTTTTTTTTTTTTTCAAATTAAAACTGTCTGTGGCTTTGCTAGTCTTCCGTTTTGATTAATACTTTTACTGACAGCCTTGGGCTGAAGAAAATTTTCTTCTATAGAAAAATAAACAACATGCTTTAACTGCATAACTGCAGTTGCTTGGTTGCTTTCTGCACTGTAATCATTTTCTGAGGTTAAAGGCTGTTGAGTTCATGCATTGTGAGCTATTTTGCCTTTTATTGTTGACTCGCTGAAAAGATGCGATACAAGCGTGGCTCGTATCGAGCATTACCTGCTGAGACACGTGGTGTTTATTATTACCAGCCCACGTGATCGCTGCTTAGATGTGCGCTGTGTTACTTCTTTGTGTTAGAGCCTGAAATCCCAAAGGAAGATTGCAGCGTGAGTTTGATTCAGTTAATGCGGGAGAAAATGTCTGACACCAGTAAGCTGAAGATAAAATTTTAATATCAGCCGCTTCTTTTTCTGGGTACTTTTTGAAATAGCAATTATGTGGAGCTTCAACATGAGTTAAGATTGTACTGCGTAATGGGTTAAAACAAAACAAAACCACTAATGACAGAGAATCACTTTGGGATATTGTCCAAACTGATGATGTGAGCTCTTGTATTAATGTTCCGGATGACTTAGTTTTATATGATGTCTGTTTCTCTATGATGAGCCTTGCGTGGACTTTGTGCCAGAGAGCTGGCTCAATTTCCCATCTGCACTGTGCCATCAAAATAGGGATGAAAATAATAACAAAATTCAATTATAATTGCTATTTATAGTAAATATTATAATATATATTTTAAAACAAATTTAGAACTTCTAAAAATATATTTAGAATGATAGCTTTCATGTGTTACTTTATCATTTCTATCAATAATATACAAGGTGATATCAAAGAAAATCCACATAAAACAGTTGGAACAAAATGTCAACACTAAGTCGTAGATCAGATTATGAAGCAGTGCATTTTACTGTACTTGACTGTGAACGGCAACACTGGTGTTACTAATGCCACGTCACAAGATGAATGGGAAGAACTCTGCGCGCTAGCCTGAAAAGCCTTCTTTGTTAACCAGACACGCACAAGATGAACTGAAACTTCTTTTTCTAACGAACACAAGAAGGAGATATTTGCATTCAAAGCTACCATTCAAAACAGGAACATTTCTGGCTGTGTGTCATCTTGTTTTTGTACTCATTCTTATTGGATCAAAGTTTTCACTTTTAATCTTTTTTCTTAAGTGCATATCTGGCTCTACAATAGCCTCCCGCTATTGTAGATGATTGTAGACGAAGGTCATCTGCACAGAGTGAGGTGTAGCAGCTGTTTCATGGCATAAATGGTTCTCTCACTGCTAACTATTCAATGTATACCTGTGAGATGAAGCATGCCCACTCACACCTGGTTATGCTATCACAGTAGCACTGAAGGTGTATAGTGTTTTTAAAATATTTGAATACTAATATAAAAAACTATCCATCACTACTGCATCTCCTGTTTACATGTCTGTCTTCTGTCATTAAACAATCGCCCGTTGCACATTTACTTTCAGTTGTTTTGATCTGGGCCTAGGCAGTTCATTGGCATTTCTGTTGTATGTATCAGAAATGAAATCACAGTGTTCCTCAGAGGGCAGCCTGTTGGAGTCTGAATGCCATCTTTGCTGACATTTTGAAAGCACGGAAGAGTAAAAGTGTAATGATAAATATTTGAGGTTTGTGTAACGTGGCAGCAAATATTTGTCCATGTTAGCTTTGTGTGTCACCCTCAGTTACAGTCAATAATGTGTTTGTGGATTTTCATTGGAATAAGGTAATCAGACGGTGGCAAAGGTTGTTTTTTCCTCCCTGTTGTCAGTGAAGCCTGTTTGAACGGATTAATGCTCCATCAGGGCGTCGGAGTACAGAGCAGGAACATAAAATCTGCTCAGCCGGAAATATGATGTTACCTCTTTTTTTTTTATTAGCATTGTACTGAGTTATTGAGTAGTGCTCATGATTGTAGCATATAAAACTAAAACCGGTGAGTCATTGTGTGCTAGCTAACACGAAGTGGGGAAAACCTAATGACACTACACGTTAAATGTTGACTTATGATATGTTTTTTAAATATGACATTAAGGGATGTTATTGCAAACAATGATTAGGATCACTAAGGAAACGTATAAAATCAACAAAGCTTCCATCGTGACCTTTTTAAACAGATGATATAGAAAGGAAATACTAAAGTTATTAAACAAAAAAAAATATGCATATATGTGCAAGACACCTGTGTGAAATCCTACGACAGTGAAACAGATTTTAATGGAGTCTGACCTTGTGCGGTGATTTTGGCATCTGTTCTAATGAGCCCATTTCTTGTGGCATAAAGCAATACTCCTGTCTAATCGCTTGAGTATCGCTCCACATCACAGCTTAGAGACAGTTAATAAGTCAGTGCCATTCAGCTGCTGCAGCGAACCACAATTATAAATTGGACAGAGATCATAAACATTTCTTGCTAACGGGGGGGGGACCAGACGTGACGGAAATGTAAAACGATGGAGGAGACGCCTTTCTGTGATCCATATATTTTAATTTAAGGTTTTCTGAAGAAAAGAATTCCGATCATTAAATTCCTGCCACAAAATCAAAGGTGCGGTGTGCGTTGGCGTGGTGAGTTATGGAGATGTGCGGGAATCTTATCAGATATGAATTAAACAACATGTCATCTGAAATTTAATGAAATCTGGATGCGTGTCAGTTTACCACTGTGAAATTTTAGCAGACAGTCTAATCAAACGTAACAGTCAAACCCTTTTTATTTCCAAGTTCACGATTTCCAAAAGCTGCTTTAATTAAAATCCTTTGGGCTATAGAGTGGAAGATGAAGAAGGGGGAGAAAAAAAAAACTGTGACTTTCATTGAGAAAGTGGACTGTGGCACAGAACGTGTAAAAACACGTGTGGAGCTGCGTGAAACCAAGATATATTTTGACTCCAGTGTGCCAGATAATATACCCAGGCTGCATGTCATTAATATCCTACTAGGAAGCAGTGGTTGGTTTTCTTCTCACCAAGATGAGATGAAATTGATGTGAGGTCATCCTTCACATGGACATTACACGTGCTTTAGAAGCAGGGATGCATTCGTTGGAACAAAACCGGTGTGGCATTTTCTCCCTCTAGATTTGTTAATTATGCTCTTTTTAAGAGCTCAGTCTGCCGTACACCTCCCCCTGCAACCTTAACCACAGCAGAGGCCCTGAAGTCCTGATCGTAAACTCTGACTGCAGAATTATTATGGACGTTTTCCTCGGACAGCAATAATCAAATTTTACTTTATTTAATGTGGTTTTTTTTGTTTTTTTTTAATATGTCAGGATTTTTTCACTAAACTCTCTGTAGATCTCAAGTCTGTTTTTTTTGGTGGGTTCAACCAGATTGTTTGAGCTCATTGAGTATTATCAGAAGTGGCTTAAAAAATCCACGAGGCTATGCCCTCACTAAACAAACGTATGGCATTAAAACTCATGGACTGAACATACACACACCCACAACCACCTATGACTGAACACACACACAATAAACAAAAACAAACAAATGGACAACTGTACCCTCATACACAGAATAATAACATGGACTGAACCACCACTCACAACCACAACCACTGTAGAAATTAGCCATATATCTCACTGATCTAAACTGCACTACTGTAAATGCTGTACAGAAAATCATTCTGTACAATAATAATGATAGTTCTACAACAGTTTACAACTGTTTATGACTTGTGTCGTTCATATTTCTGTATATTTTTCCTAATTATATCCTGTTCATAGCTTGTACACTCACTTCAGTTATAGCCTGTACATACTTATAGTTGTAGCATATTCATAACATACCTTCATACCGTGTACATTGTAATATACGCATAATAGATCCATATTTTGTAACCTTATATACCTGTTATAGACCCGTTTTTGTAATATATCTGCATATCTATATTATTGCCAAAGCACTTTCTGGATGGATGCAAGCTGCATTTCGTTGCCTTGTACTTGTGACATGTGCAATGACAATAAAGTTGAATTCTATTCTATTCAGTTCTAAAACCAACATTACCTGTAAGCTGAACGCTAGAAATCTGTATGATGCATCAAAAACATACACTGACCTAGATCTAGATCTAGCACAAAGTCGGTGACACAGTTTTGCCAAAATTTTAAGACGCTTCTCTCGTCTTGACTTTATTTAGTTATGTACGTGTTGTCATGTTGTCATAAATGAATTGCATTTGTGCTTTGCACGGTCACAACTTCTAAGCAACCTTTTAAGTCAAGACATAAGGCCTACTTCAAGCTATGAGTGTAGCCTGAAGTAGGATCATAATTTACACTTAAATCTGAAGAAGTTTCTTTTATTTATTTTTTGTAAGAATAAACATTAATCACTGCTTTTTTTTTCGCTGAGTATTGACAGCCTGCAGGTTATATTGCTCGCTGTTATGTTTCTCTGTTTAAATGGCACAACACTTTCAGACAGATTAATGGTATGAAAGTGTATTATAATGTTAGGTAAATAAGAGGATGCTGGTCTTGGGATGGGGATCTGTCAGTCTCAAGTTCATTTTGACTTTAACATTGATCTGAACCTCACTCAGTTCCAAAACTTCTGCTGTAGACTCACAAAATGCTTTTGGCTACAGGTGAATATCACTGAATGACTCAGATCTCAGTGTGCTCAAAAATGCATATGTATAATATTGTCCTTAAAGTAATGCCGGACTGTTGCTTTAATAGACATGTAAATGCTGTTTGTTGTATCCCCAGGGCGGGGCAGAGGGATTTTGCAGGCCAGTACAGCAACACTGTGACATAAGTTCTGTAGTCTGTGCATGTTGTCTGGGAAAGGCCACAGGGAGAATAGTGGGAGGTCAAGCAGATGCATGACCTACATACAGTCTAAAAGTCTGTCTGCAGACAAACATTCCCACAGCACTGAGTTAATGCAGGATACTAATGAAGCTTTTGTATAACTTTTGCACATAAAGTTTCTGTCTTGGTTTCATATTTTTTTTGAAAATTAAAATCCAAATGCTCTATCTTGAAGTATATAATAGATAACTGGGGGTGGGGCGTGAGAGTGGGGGTCTGCTCCTTAATTTCATCTGCAACCTAGCAGCCCACACGCCCCTCAGAGAGCAGTCATACTTCAGTGAAATGGTACATCATTCACCAGTGGAGGAGTTTGGAGGCCACAAAAACAAACTGTTCTCCAGCTGCTGTTCAACTCCACAGATCAAGGAGAAACGTTTCTTCATTTGACATGAGAGAAAAACAATCTCTAATTTAAAATCACAATTTAGGACAACGGTTCCCGTTTCAAACTTTATGTCATTTGAATAAGAACTTTTTTTATGTTCCTGGGAACCCAATGCAATCAGACATCGTCATCAAAGTCACTTATGCTGTGACATCGACATCATCAGTGGTGTTACAGAGGGAACGGTAATCACTCTCTCATGAGGTTTACTTCAGACTCAGCAGGTGTTTGGTGATGAGAAAGTGTGTGAGGTCAGGCGGCCGCACACACAATCTCGGTGTAACTGCAACTGTGCTAGAGCCGTACGAAATGACGATATGAAATGCGTCATTCATTATAAGAAAATCGCAGGAAGTTGAGCCTGAAATCTAAAATTTTGCTCAGTTTTGAATAAATTCCTCATACATCTTCAGTGTTCTGGTTTACGTCCTCTTGTCGCCCAATTTTGTTTTTGGCAGGCGCCTCTTTCAGAAGGAGGGGGAAAGCTCCAAAAAGCTAAATACGTGCTAGAAGCTAAACAGTGAGGAGTTGGTAAAGACACGCACAAAAAAATAAACGAGCTAAATAAGAGTGAATTCTTCAAAACTGTAAACTTGAAAGATGATGTACTGTGTCCAACTTGACTCTGATTTTCCCACACGTGTCAAAAACATAATTACTGCAAACTAATTTAAACACATATTTGTTGTCAGTGCAGCAGATTCAGAACGTAGCTGTCGCTACATTATGCAAAACTATTTTTAACTTTCGGTGTTTCATAAACTGGTAATAATTTTTAAAAAAATCCAAACTTTTATTATATTTATTAATTATGTTTGATATCTTTTAGTTCTAAATATTTTAGGTCCTTCAGCTATTATTATCCTTTTTATTTTTTATTTTTCCCTAGCTTGGAAATTAAAAGTGCTTTATAATATAAATATATTTCTAGAATAGCCGTGTCTTTACCGTTTATAAATAGTAGGTCACAGACGCAGAGACACATCCACTGCAGACTGACATCTAACCCAAGCCTGAATTCACAGAACACAAAAAAGTACATATAACTGAAGAGTCCTATAGTCCCGCTGTTCCCTTTTGTTGTTTATTATTCTTTACAGAAAGAGGAATAGAAAGAGGGGCGCCGTAAACAGGAAATACTGTGCACTGAGATGCAGCTGTGGACTGAACACAGACATTGCAAATTCTACACAGTGGAGTTTTGAGAAGCAAGAGCGTTGGTTTTAGGTTTACATTATGCAGAGATGTAACCGTATTTGGAGCACAGAATAGCACGATGTGTTGTCAAGAAAAGCGCCTTAAAAATGCTTCCCTAAACCACCGTACATGCCAGGGTCCAAAATTAAATATAATGGTAAAACTATTGATTGAAATGTAGTTATTACTTTGGTTGTAGTGTCACCAAAACACCCGGAGACTCAATCAGTTTCATGAAATCTGCTGCTAAACCTTCATCCCTCTGATGAACCTCTGGCCTCTTCTCGGGAACCTCACTCCAGTAACATTTTTAGCTTAAAATGAGACCTCGATATAAAACAATATACGGAGTAAGCAACGATGACTCTTATCTAATAACATTTCCCCCCCCTTTCACATTAGCCTTTAACATCTGCTATCTGTAAAGACCCACAGCTTTAACACTCCAGATTTACATGAAAAAAAAAAAGAATAATCTAATTTGATGATGATAATGTCACACTTCAAAAGCAGATTGAATACCGTGATTATCAAATAATCTGGATTTTTAAGGGGTTTGGTAGTGCACTCGCTTTCCCTCTTTAGTCATGGGTTCAAAGGCCAGGAAGATTTACAGCACTAAGAGATTTCTGTCTGTTTAAGCCATTAGTAGTTGCTGTTGTTGCTCCAAAATGTTGATATTAATCACCAGAAGGGAGATTTCAACAGCAGTGTGTGGGCTGGGTTTTCTTTCTGCTTTTCTTTTTCGCTCTCTCTCTTCCTTAATAGTTATTCAGCAGTGGTGGGTGTTTGAAAATAGAGGACAGGCAGAAAAAAAACAGCTCCTCAGATGCTCTTAAGAAATGTTACCCATACATCCACTGGTGTGACTGTGTGCCTGACAATCAAGTGTAACTTGCATTATAAAAGTGCTTTCAGTGCACACTGACAATAGACATGTGTTATGCAAATACCAGTCCATTTACCTCACAGGTTAAAGTAAGTAAACACACATTCCTTTATTTTTTGGTCAAAGTTCTTCCTGTTCATGCTCACTATAAAGAGCTCTGTGCTTAATACAGCTCCATTGTGTGAGATCCAGCTATTTTTTTTCCTGCTTATTCAAACTCAGATGTCATGAAATGAAATGGAGCTCAGCTTCTAATTTATAAACACAGACAAATTGTCAGTGTGCATCTCAATAGGGTAATTATTTAGCGGTTGCCAACCAGTTGTGTTAATGCTGTATTCCTATAAAAAAAAAGTGACGTTACCTGGCTCCTATGTGATTATACAGAGGCACATTTACCTGCCATCCTCCAGCAACTACGTCACTGTGGAGGGATTTTGCATGAGGTTGACTCTGACTCTAAGTGAATTTCTGTATATGTAAATGGCAGCAGATTTATAAATTTTGCAGATCTGTCAAAGCTAACTGCTGTTTTATCACATAGCAAATTGGATATAATTGCCAACTTAACCACATTCAGTCACAAACACTTTTATTTTGTGGGCATTTTTAGCCTTTTTTGGACAGGATAATAGAGAGTAGAGGGAAACAACATATAGGAAATGGCACAGGGGTGTGTTGCTGGTTGATGAGCCTGAAACCACAGTGCAAGATATGATTCTGACAATATGGACTGGGTCTAGGAAATCTAAGGTTCTGGTGCAAGAAGTGCTTTGGCACAGTCGCAGGAAACTCTTAACTTGTTTAAAGCAAACGTAGACAGTGCAACAGCAACACTGAGCACTAATAAAGAGGTACATGAGTCCCGCTAACCAATCATTTCTCTGCAGAGCAACCCCCTTCCCAGCATAAAAAGACCATTAGTTTGGATTGACGACAACGATTTATTTATTTTTTTAACAGTCTATCAGGATTTATCAGCTTACATCTCAGACACCTCAAAGTTGGATTGTTCTGTGGAAAATGTGGTCCCAGCTTTTAAATACAGTGGAGATATGCTTATGAAAGCTTGGACTAATGCTTGGCAATAATTACATCTGGAGCTGAAAAAAGTTAATTTTCCTTAGTAGACATAAAGGTGTGTTTTTACTTGAATTCCCACATTAGTGATAAGAGCTGCCTTAATACGGTTTATCATGTTTTTGAGCACAAATTCAGCACATTAAAAACAGTCATTTATAAGATGACATGGCACTGCTAGCTGATTTTATCCACACATTTCTTTCTCAAAGACCTCTTGTTTGAGTTTTAGACTTCAGATTTAAGGTTAAACTATTTTTTGCTGAACGTAAGAACATATTAAAATTACTGATCCTTTTTGTAATCCTCTTTTCTGGACATTTTATGTACCATTTTAGGGGGTCTTGCTTACTTATATCAGTTTGTGGGATTGTCAGTAAATGTGACTTTATGTGTCCCGTATTTAACCTTTGTGTGTGTGACCTCTGTTTGCTTCTCACCTACACAGGCACCGTCTGTCTCCACGATCGGCTGACATTTCGTTTCTGTCAGACGCTTCGATGGCTCGGCCGTTGCCACCTCCCCAACGTACAAGCACAGTGCTGTAAATCCTGCAGCCAGCGCTCCCACTCCAACAGGTCCCGCAGCTAAGGTGCAGCAGACTAACCGCTCCACGGATTGTACCGCTGAGTGATGTGATCTAATCATCAATAAATTCAACAATCTGAGCCCTTTTTCTGAACTATGAGCTAATTATGAATCTTACAGATACCGTGACTCTGCATGTTTGTGCTAATGAAATTACTGGGAAATGTAACAAGCAAAGCAGTGAGATTGTACATATTTGTTTGCTGCACATTTCTTTGTTACATTACACATGGTAGTATCCAATTAATGTAGCCAGGAGTATGATGCATTTTTAGATATAGACAAACCACTTGTTTTATGTATCTTTATGGCTGGTACAGTGCTTTAATATTTTGGACAGCAACCCAGACTGTACATGATAAACCCGACAGGATATAGCTCTCGCTGTGGTTTTATGTACAGCATGAAGTGGTACAAATGTCATAAAGAAAAAAATAAGTGGTGCATATTTGCTAAGTAACAAATAACTGACTGTTTGCCGAGCTCTGTCCCTCAGTTTATTTCAACCAGCCATATTTCAAATAATGTGGGTATTTTGGCTCTCAGGTTTAGGCATGCTATAAATGTCCTATCAGTGCAGGCTGTTAAAAATTATGACATATTTTAAATCAATTCAGTTTTACTTATATAGCGCCAAATCAAAACAACAGTCACTTAAAGGCACTTTATATTTTTAGGTAGACCCTACAATAATACATAAAGAGAAAAACCCAGCAATCAAATGACCCCCTATGAGCAAGCACTTTGGCAACAGTGGGAAGGAAAAACTCCCTTTTAACAGGAGGAAACCTCCAGCAAAACCAGGCTCAGGGAGGGGCGAATTGTTTTCACATCCTACACATTTAATGTTTATCATGACTTATGAAGGCCACTGTTGTTTTGTGACCACATCCCCACTTCCTGCATTTATCTTGGGTAGTTGCAACTGGTAGCTTTGGTTGCATCACAGAGCTACATTTACAAAGTCGTTTTTCCTAACCACTTAAAGTTTATAAAGCATAAAAACCTGCCTTGCTGTGCTGCATTTGGTTGTGATTTTCAGTTAATGGAAACAAGATAACCGATATTAGCCTTTTATTTGTATGTTATCCAATCTATGGATACGCCATGCTAACCGAGCTAGCCAGTTTTACCTGCAAACACAGTGCTTTTACTGCTTAAATATGGTCACCTTTGGCTCCAAGAGAGCTAAGGATAAGAAATCCTCTTCAAAATTTGACAAGCCAGCACAGATGTGAAGCTTAGATTTTATACTGTAATTATTATACTATAATCGCGTTGGGGGACAGTTTAAGCAAACAATTATTTGGACTGCTACATGTCTACTGCAGCCTTCAAGAAGCATTTTTTTGTTGTTGTGAATTTGTTACAGTTTGGCTTTATTTTTAAATGTAAATTTGAAAGGTAAAAGCTGCAGTCAATACTTGGTGCTAGATGCCGACAAAACCTTTCTTCACCACAACAGCGGTGAAAAGAGACATAGTCTCTCTTTTATTATTTCACCAAAATTGAAAACATCAGTAAGGCCATTGAAA
>VUQR01013433.1:0-26156 GCA_015108515.1 Hemichromis elongatus | reverse complement strand
GCTTCTTTTTTAAAATAAGTTTTGCATTGCATTGGCTAATTTGCCAATTGTATGTTAAAAATGTTTATAGTTTAGTTTTCAAAAATGTTTTTGCCCAAAACACATGTGCAATATATGTTAGTAAAAATACGTGTCCTTGAATGTTGAAAATAAACAAAGAACAAAGATTGTATCTCTTGTACTTTATCAACACAGTATCTAAAAACTTTGCACTGTAGTGGTGAAAATCTTATTCTAATAAAAGTTAAAAGCGCATATCGTTATTAGGTTCATAGGGTTATTGAATTATGGTTAACGGTTGGTAGAATTTTTTTTTAACATTACATCTGCCACCCTTCTCCAAATCTGTGCCCCTACCTGGCCCCCCCAACAAAAATTTTCTAGACACGCCACTGAGTGATAGGATACCACCTGTGCAACAAGTCCACTCACGAAATGTCCTTGCTACTAAATATTCCACAGTGACTGTTAGTGATATCGTAAACAGGGGAACAACAGCAACTCTACGAGGTGGTAGGCCATGTAGAAATCACAGAGCGAGGTCAGCAGATGCTGAGGCACGTAGTGTGGAGTCAGTCGCTACGGACCTCGAGCCTTCATGTGGCCTTTAGATTAGTTCATGAACAGCGTGTAGAGAGCTTCATGGAATGGGCTTCCATGGCCGAGCAGCTGCATCCAAGCCTTACATCATCATCATAGAATATTTTAATGCTCTCAAATATGTGAGAACAGTTTGGGGATGGCACCTTCCTGTTCCAACATGACTGTGCACCTGTGCACATAGCAGCGTCCATAAAGACACGGATAAGTGGATAACGTTGGTGTGGAAAAACATGACTGGCCTGCACACAGTCCTGACCTCAAACCAATAGAACGTCTTTGGGGTGAATTAGAGAGGAGTGTGCGAGCCAGGGCTTCTCAGTGTCTGACCTCACAAACACGAGTGTAGAAGAATGGTCAAAAAGTCCCATTAACACTCCTGAACTTTGTGGAAAGCCTTTCCAGAAGAGTTGACGCAGTAATAGCTGCAAAGGGTGGGCCAACATCATATTCAAACCCTATGGATTAAGAAGGGGATGTCACTGAAATTCATATGCATTCTAAGGAAGATGAGTGAATACGTTTTTAAAAAAAAAAAAATCAATTATTAAGGGTTTTTTTTGTTTGTTTTCCATGCAACTAAATTTCTCTAAATATGCATTTTTCAAGATAAAGTAACATACATATATATTGTTACTACTACTTATTATCTATTCTGACAGTCAAGAGAGGACGATGTGTAACCATAATGCCTGCTTCTTCTAGGGTGTTAAAGATCAATATTACAGCATTCCGCTGTTACTAGATTGGGTTATTTGAGGTTATGCAAGGTCAGTTTTCTCTTTTTCCATTCTGGTTGCTTTGAGATGAAGCTGCTCAGTATTTTCTATAAGAATTCATTACCAAACATTCCCAAAATGTCAATGCTCCACAGGCACTTATATCTCTGTCTCTCTTACTGCACTGAACATGTGTATGACAAAAGAATTTCCCTCGGGATAAATAAAGTTCTTCTTATCTTATCTTAATTTGAATTAACAGCAAGGCTTGAATTTGTGCCTGATCTTAGGGTCCCATGCAATAGATTTTTAAAAGGAACACACTGAATGGTAGCAGTTGTGAGGCAGTGATTGGTTTCTGAGTAAAACAGAACATGTGTAATGGTAAATGAGGGAACGGAGCTCATTTCATCTTTATTGGCTAAATCCCAGTCTAGTATTCATACCTTTCATTTTAACACATTCCCATTTGGCCAGAAGATTTTAAAAACAATGATCAGATTTATTCCCCATTTGCATTAGTAAATTAAACATTTATAGCATGAGAATTGCAAAATCTCCCCTAATACTGAAAACACTGATGCGTGTCAGATGTGTATGATGCACAGTGCTGGTCTTTCAATGATTTTCTCATGTCACAAGATTCAAGCATTAAAAAAAATCAGACTGCATAATCAAAGTGAGACAAACAGCAAGACATCAATATAAAAATCCACAAAGGAGGCAAATTCCCTGCTCAGTACTGAGCAGGAGGCAGGATATCCTTGAGTTCATCAGTGAAAACCAGTGCACATCAATTAGGTTTTTTAAGTGCCATAGTTAAGCACAGCCAATGTCTCTGCCTCACAAAATGTTGAGAACATGTTTCTGTTTTCTTAAAAAGAGCAGTTTCTGTCATTTATAAAATCACGCAACAATGGCGAAACCTTTCGCAGCGGACCCCGTGCTGGGAAGACGCTAGGAAAGAGAGAGAGAATGGCGAAACCTTTCAGTGGCTCTTCTTTATATGCAACGTGTAGTAGGACCAGGGCTCCGGCACATAAATGAGCCCGGGGTACTTGTTGCGTAGCACTGGGTCATTCCACAGATAGGCCACCCACAAAACCACAAGCAACACGGTAACACTGAAACTATAGAACAGGAACAGACCGTTACTGTCAGGGCCAAGTCCTTTATGATGTTGAAATATCACCATAGCAACCATAGCAACAAAGGTGAGGAGGAAAAGTTCAGTGATTTGTCCTTCAGTGACCAAGTACCTAGAGGAAATTTTAAAAAGAAGACAGGAGAAGTCAGATAATCGGAGAGAATCAAATACAAAATATCGTAAGTAAACTGCAATCTTAATGGAAACAGCAATACTGCTATATATTGCAACAATACCGGTAGCATTAGGAACTATATTTGCATTTAGATGTCAAATAAAAAAAGTAATTGCTTTTCCAAAATGGCACAGGTTTCAGAGGATCATCAAAGCTGCTCTCAAGTACGACGTCTATATCTTTTGTTGTGTGTAAAATTCAATTTGCACAATTGTTAGAACATTTATCTGGTTTAGTCACATGTTCATTTTTGTCAGAAAGAAACAGATTTTAGAAATAGGTTAAAAAAATACAGTTCATTTTAAAGAATTAACAGCAATGCAAAATAACAGTAATGGAATGCAAAATAATTGGAGGGCTTTATTTTTGGCTTTACTTTAAAATGTGAGTGTTACTTCTGTTCGTCTACTCTTTTCTTAGTTGGTGGGAGGGGGGCTCTCTAAAACTACTAAAGCCCATCATTAAATTTTAGATGTCCTTCACAGTTTTCATTCAGACTCATATAGAGGCTGAGGCTCGCACTTTGTCACTTTAATAAAAAACTGAATGTATTCATGGCGAGCTTGTGTGTGTTTTAATCTATGCGGTGTGTCTAGGGGACAAACTGACCAATAGTAGAGAGCGCTTGGTCCCAGCAACAGCCAACCAGCAAGAGGAATCTTTTTCTGTTCTTCACCACTGGTGAAGCAACCGCTGAAGTAGATGAACAGAATGATAAAGAAAGGAATATACCTGGGGGAAAAAATGAAGCAAACCCTTATCCTCTGTACAGGATGAACACTATGTTCAAGTACATCTTTATAAACGGGCAGTGAAAGATATTACCGAGCTCAGCTCAAGGCTAGCAGCTAGCAAAAGCCTTTAAAAACCTATAAAAAAGTTAACAGCATTTGACAAACCATAAAAGCTGATGGAGAAAAAAAAAACATTTCTTACAAAATGTTTAGACGTGATAAAGATAATGAGGTCATTTATTTAACTTAAAATCTGCGAGAATTATTAGCACATTTTGAAGCAGTGCATTAAAATGAAAGGAGCACATTAGCAGAACAGTTGTACAAATAAATGAATCTAACCGCTGATCAAAGTTACTGACAACACGATGGGGAAAAAAAATTTAATAAATCAAACTGCATTTTACTTTAACAGTAAATGTTACAGGTTATGCTGTACGTGGTCAGTTAATAACACCTTTCAGATGCATTAAACTGTCAGCTGGTCTCCAGCTAGAGTCCTTCATACCACTTACAGTTTTTAAAACTATTATGTCATGCATTTTTAGGGCTCTTGTAATTATTATTGACGGTTCTTATTTATGTAAATTAGGGCAATAGTTGGTCTTAGTGTAAATGTTTCATCTCTTGTTAAAAGATTATCTCGATTTGAATGGGCTCAAAGATTTAAAAGGCCCATTATTTTCCCCATTAGGTCCACTTATTTGCTCCATTAACGGCTTTTAATTATATTTATCAAACTAATTTGGCGAGTAAAGTGAGTGACTATATGAGTTTAACACAGTCTCTGCTCATATTCCTACATCATTAACAACTACACAGATTTTTACGTACTATTAACGTATCACTAACCACATCAGTATTATAATTTACGCTTGCGGGTAAATAAAAACTGAGAATTCAAACAATCCTGGATATGTGTAATGTTTATAAGATTATGTTTTTTAGATTAAAATATAAATAAAAGATTATGTATAAAATACACTGAACAGTTCACATGTGGCTCGGAAGATTAAGGTGCACCTTCCCTCGTGTCCTGGCATCAGTCAACCATTCATGAGGATGCTTATGTAATGCCTGTGCAAAGGCATGTAGCTTAAACACCATCTCAACCCGCTCATCTAATTTCAAACGAGTACTTTGGCAGCAGAGGTAAGCAAAAGGGTAAAAAGACAGCTACAGTACAGTTCATCCTCTATCCACAACTGCAATACTCAAACCACACCCACATCTGCATTACTGAGTAAACAGCAGACTCATCCATTGAAAACTATAATTCCTTTTACCTCAGCAGTGAAAATGCAGTGCTGGAACATTATGAGGAGAATAAAACATAAACAAACCCATAAAACCAAAAAGTCTGTGCAATAATAAGAAACAGCAGGAGATCTATAACTCTTCTTCATTTCAAAATGAAACGAAGTGATCTGGAAAAATTCTCTGCAAAATATAGAATTCATTTTCCAGGCGACACTGAATTGATTGAAACCAGCCACTCAGCCTGCGCGTCCTAAAGATCTGTTTTATGGTTTATCTTACAGAAACACAAACTGGTCACAAATTAAAGATCACTGCTAACTGTCTGTAGATTTGATGTGTTAAAATTCTCTGAATCTCTGCTCTTATTACTTTACTCGCCTTCGTATGTTTTTATAAATCATATCCATGATTAAAAAAAAAAATCTTTAAATTTAATTTACGTCCCTTAAAAACGGAGACCTGTGGTTCATAGTGATGCAGTTCTGCATGTGCAACATAATTATTGTAAACATACCACATTAAGTGTCCCAGGTGTTCATCATAATAGTACAGCAGCTCAAAGGAGTCAATCTGAGGAAGAAGGACCAGATTAAATTCATTAAAACATTCCCAGACACACAACCTTACGCTACAGTGCCACCTAGTGTTCTATTGTGAAACTTCAACTTTATTACAGAACTCGCAGAGAGCAAAACAAAATTTTAAAAAAAGCTGTTGTGCTGCTACATTAACCCACAGTATATCAGTGTTGACAAACACCACACTATCAAAGGTACAATGTTCTGCTTCTAGTCGGCGTGACAATAAAAGATGCGATGATGACGACGAAGGAGCAGAGAGGAAAATAAGCTCCACTCCCACACAGCAGGATAAACTCTGCTGCATCTAAACAGCTGTGGTGACGCACTGTCAGATACAAAAAACACAGCTTTTTTAAAACTGCTGAAGACAAACAATAGTTTTTGTACGAGTGGCATGCACAAAGTTGTCCCACATACATAAATAAAATACAAACACCCACTCTGACAACCTTCTATGTGTATTCCAGTATTACCAGTATGCCCATTATGGACCTAAGCTCTTTGCCATCTTACCAGTGAAGCTGGTTTAAGGTCTTTGATGATGGGGTTCTCCCTCACTGACAGGTGGAGCTGATAGCCACTCAGGATGAGCCGGTGGTTGATGGAGTCTCCCACCAGGTGGATGCTGGCTCCCATGACAAACGTGATGATGCAGAGGTACACGGCTGTGCGAGACAGCACCCTGGGACTGCGCTCAATCAGCTGAATGGAGCAGAAACAAACATGGAAAGCTTAAAAGAGTGATTCTGGGGACACCTTTAAGAAATGGCGGCAACTGGCAGCATCTGTGCATCACATTTTTTCACACATCCTACAAGTTAATGTGCCGTATTGCTTTTCTTTAAGGATGATTTTATGTAGGTGTGTTTGTGTTTTTATCTCTTCAGCTGCACCTGCCTAGTTCTTCCTTTCTCTTAAATATAGATCTGCCTTAAAGGTAATGGATATTACAGGGCAAAAAGCTTGTTTCATAACACAAACTCACGAATGACCTACATCTTATAATAAATGCGTCATTACACTGACTAGAAGTAACACTGTCGCTCTGCCAGTCAGGTGTTGATTTATGGGTTTTTATGTTGGTTTCCAAGAACCTAAATAGCCTGCCTCAAAATGCAGCTAAGTCGCTACCTGATTACTTTGTATCAAAGGAAAAATCATAACACAAAAACAATATAAAACATTTTGACTGATGCAA
The DNA here is from genome assembly GCA_015108515.1 of Hemichromis elongatus. Lineage (NCBI taxonomy): Eukaryota > Metazoa > Chordata > Actinopteri > Cichliformes > Cichlidae > Hemichromis > Hemichromis elongatus. The sequence goes on along the minus strand of VUQR01013433.1, from coordinate 19,742 downwards.
TTCTGATTAGTTAGCAGTAGTTATTTATTTACTTGTTTACCCTCTGACTGACTGCTCAGATCAGCTGGTCTTTCTATTTGTGGTGGTGCAGAGCGCCCTCTGTTGAACAAATTATGCAACATCCACTCTCATAACATTATTGAAGGGTATTTCTCCCATCTCTTGACGGCTTTATCAGCTGTTTATTTATCAGCTGGTATAATATATAAATAGTCGATATAGACGAGCCTCTAAATTGGTCCGGCTCTACTTCTAAACAGCCATTAAAGATCATTTACGCACGTAAAGATCTGATTACTGGTGCAGTTGTATGCCGCACCGGTAAAATGGGAGTTAGGGTAATAGTCTCCAAGATGAAATGCTGTAGAATTAAACACATAGCAGCAATGACTGAAATGAAATTGATATGAATTGTGAAAACAAAACCATTAAAAATTAAAACATGGCCAGGAGTGAAAACCTGCAGAGCGGAAAGGGAAACGGACAATATCTGAAATACTGAAATCTTTGCCTCTCCTACACTTGAGTGTCTTGAACTGTCCTAACTGTATAGGAATGCCACATAAGCAATAATTAATCACAGATTTGAGTTTGTAAAGGAACAGAAAACCAGATTGTCCTGATGTAACTGTAGTAAAAACAATATTGAAATAAAGAATTACACTTTAGGATCTGGGTTACCACAGTAGGTCACATAGAAATCATTCACTGGAGAGAATACAGAAGACCTGATGTTGTCTTCACAATCACCAAGACACTCTGCTGCATTAAGACTTGCCTTGAGCATTAGGAATGGCGTTAGGACATTGTAGGCCATGTGAAAATAGTCTCCAGCGCTGGGCTTGTTCAGTGGAAACCACTCCAGAGGCAGAATGATCTGAAACATATGTAAGAAAATACTGGTTTCCTCTAAAAGTGAAAATATTGACGTAAGCATTTATTTGCCTTTTTTTTTTCTTTCATTACATTTAAACCACAAGAGGTACAAAGAAATTGCGCTGAGCATCCCTACCATAGCAATGGGCCTTCCAAAGTCTAATATCCAGTTCTGCACAGTGAGACACAGCCACAGATCAAAGTGGAAGCGTTGCTTTTTCTTCAGCGGCGCATTTTCCTTTGAAACACCAGGAGTGCTGTAAACATACAGTAAGTCATTGTAATAGAGCAAGCATTTACCAAAGCAAAGGGCAACTTAACAGATGTGTTATTGCACACGGTTTCCTTAGTTCATTTTAACTCGAATTCGAGTATTTTATCTTCATGGTAAAACTACAGTATATTAAAATATTACTTTAAATCACAAGTGTATTCCCTCTTTACCCCCTTTGCATCCTCCACTCTTTGATTTCAGAGTAATAATTATGGAGCAGCTGTGAAACTGCTGAACTCCCCAACCTGCTGTTTATTGTGTGTGCAGCTGTGCAATTTCCTGTAGCATGTTGAGCAGTCTCTATAGTTCAACATATGCACTGGGACAGCAATAAGATGAGCGCAGCTGAATCCCCCATGGGCTCTTCAGCCTGCCTCAGGGATCACAGGCTCCTTTGTAGCACCAGCAAAACCAGTATTTACCACAAATAGTGCTGTGATCACCGGCATGTTCCTGAAATGCAAACCTTAATGAAGCCACACAGATGTTTTGCAAAATTCAGCTGCTGGGAAACTTTTGCAGCCAGTTGTTGGTTTCAGTTCAACATAATGCTGCCGGTAGCAACCACTGCTGGCTCAGCTACAAGCTGTGCCAGTCTAAAGTATGTGTCTAGACCAGGGATGTAAAGCTCAATATATATAATGGACCACATGCAACCCGCTTTGATCTTAAGTGGGCCGGACTGGTGACACTCCCCCTTCTGTCAGTGAAAAAGATGTTTAGTTGAGGATTTCATCTCTGAGCTATCTTAATGTAAGAATAAAAAAGGCAATTTCAACGGTACATGTCAGTTTTTCCACATGATAAAGAAATGCGGCTGTAATACATGAAAGAGAACTTTCAGCTTGATTCTTTGACCTTAATTTGTGACATTTGAATGTTTCAAATTACAAAAGGAATTCAGGTAGATCATTGCCCTGATGGCCCTGTGATTATAACATAAGCTTTTTATAAAGTTGATTTTTTACAGGAGTAAGTGAGTCACAGAAAATGCCCAGTTTTTGTGGACCAATTGTAAAAATTGTAATTACTTTGGTGTAGTAAAGATGGCCATGTGGGAGGGCTTTATTAGTCGGAATACCTTTAAAACTTATGCATTTAACGGTCCAAGAATTAAATCCCTACTTCTTATTTTCCAAATAAGAATTTGTCTTTGTCTTTGTAGAGCCAATTATGACCTGTGTCCACTGGTCTAGGCTTCTTATAAGACACAAGACAGGCTTTATTTGAGTTGTGTTTTCAGAGTTACAATGCTGTAGTTTCACATGTTCTTTTCCTATAACCCCTTTTGATTTTTTGCTTTTGCTTGAACTGATTTATTTTTTCTTCTTTCTACATGACTGTGTTTGCTGGCCACATGTCTGCTGACATCTTGCTGTGAGTACTGAAAACAGACTAGTTACTTCCAGATCAGCTACACAGCCAGTGTGCGATTTACCAGAGTTAGTTGCTGTTCCTGTCATGTGATAATAAGAACAGCAACTAAAAAGTCCAAAATATGAACCTTAACAGGAAGCCTAAAGAGAAGAGCGAGGTAAATACATCAACGGGCGATCAACCAGGATTTAGTTTCTACAAGATTTCCAACAAGACAAAATTTGCCTTTAAATATCAAACGGAGCATGCGCGCCTCCTCGTTTTCCTTTGTACATCCAATCATTCACTTGGCGCGCAGTCCAGCCTCCAGCACCTATACCTGGATACACGCAGGAGAAAAAGCGATAAGCAGATACTGGACTGTAGATAATTTTTATTCTCGTGGTTTTACAGACATTCGTTTCTTTAAGCTTTACGTTTTCTGTTGTTTATGAACGCACTGCGCTTTACTCACGTTACAGCAAAGCGACGATAACAGCAGCGACAGCTTCACGTTCAGAGTACAAACCTCTTCAGCTGTAAATCCTTGCCTTGACGCTTCCGTACAGCCTGCATCGTTGTTTCCGTGTAGGCAGCCGATGGTCCGGATTACTGTACCTACTCTTACAGCTCCGTGGTCACAGGCGTGGAAAGTTAGCGGGATTCAACTACGCTTAACATCTTTGTGTACAGTTATTAATGGTCACGAGCGCTGTCGCTTCCGGACTGTCGCCTTGATCCCGCCCATTAGAAGAATCCACCAATCAAATTGCAGCAAAGATACTGGAAGTGAGAGGGAACACTTCACCCCGAGTTGTGATGTATAGGCTAAGGAGCTCAATTTTGCCAAATTCAGTCTTACGGATTAAAAATGTTAAAATACAATCTTCAAGCAAACAAGTGAACATATAATGATGTATTTTAGTCATCAAGTTCAATGTTGTTATAATAACTGAATGTGAGGATGTTTTTTTCATCAGAGGGAAAAAAGCCAAGGCCGTAAGGTGTTAAAGACCAGGAAAATAGTTAAGACAGCTAAACTTTACATCTGACAGTTCTAGACATTTACACTTTCTAAAAAAGCAAATATGCTGGTTTTTCTGTAATGTCCACTTTTCACATATATTTCTAGCCCACAGGCCTCATGTTCGACACCCACAAAGGGAATTTAGCCAAAAGTCCCCCACTCCTGCTATACAGGTGAAAATAGAGCAACAGGACTGCTGAGTCTTTGGTTTTATTTGTTTTCTGCTGAGTTTTACTTGCATCTATTTGAAAGAGTGAGTGTAAACACAAAAAAAACGATTTTATTTTATATGCTGGAATATGCAGAAAAAGTAGAATTGGGCTGAAAGATCTATTGCTTTATTAGCTATTCTGGCTTTTAAAAATAACTAAGTAACTAATTACTTTTAAAAATAAGTAATCAGTAAAGTAATGGGATTCTTTTTTATGGGAAGCAATCAGTAATTAGTTACTGATTACTTTTTTCAAGTAACTTGACCCACACTGGTCACCACTTTCACTCTCCTCTCCACCTCCTCTTTTGCCTCGTCTCTCTCTTTGAACTGCTCCTCCTCTGTCGCCTGCTCTCTCCCTCTCCTCATCTCTGCCTCCTTGTGTCCCTCTTTGATCACCTGCTCTGCAAACTTCTTGAACATGGTATAAAAAAGCTCAGTTAATTTCTAAATGGTTTGAGAGAGGTGGTATATTCACATGGTTTTGGAGAATGCATGTTCCCTTACCAAAAAGTTGGAAAGCATTTGAAACACCTTTTGGCCTCTTACTAGCTATTAAGATACTTTTTCTTTTAATGTTTCATTTTTTCCCACAAAGGTTTACTGTAATACAGTAACATTTAGACTACATTCTTTTTACAATTTTATATACTTATACGTATAACACGTACATACACATAACATTCCTCTATTGTTTGACCTGCCTTTCTTTCCCCTCACGTCTATTTACAGCACAATGCCCCCCACCCAACACACACACATACACACACACACACACACACACCACTGCCATCACCAGTAAGCCCCCTTCCCACACATACAACACAGTGTTAACATCAAAGTTTGCAGTGATTTATGGTGGCAGACGTCAACAAATAGGGCAAATATTTCCTTTTCCTTACATTGCAAATATTTTTCATTCAGTATTTTAGATTTTTGCAGACCTGCTAAAGAACAACTAACCAATGTTTCTGCTAATCCTCAACTCACCGTTTCGGTCATAGACTACATCTTTTTGCAACTAACATGCCTACAAACATGCACCGTCATTCACTGTGTGTCTGTGTGTGCAGGCGTGTGAGCTCTGTACCTTACTGCCTATGCGCTGAACTAACCATCAGCAGCTGTCAATGACAGAGTTAAACAGGAGGGATAGCAGATAGGTAAACGATGCCAAAACGCCTGACTGTATTGTAGCAAACAGCTACTTAAGCTACAATTCATTGATACTGACACTGGTCCTAGACAGTAGGCGACATCACTGGCAGCCTCTGGCTTTTGCTCACATTACGCGCCTGCTGTAGTGGTTTTCACAGACCAGTAGATGGCCTCTAGTTACGCAGACGTGTCCTCGTGCTTTTGGCTGAAAAAGTTACACAAAAGGTAGTGTAGGTTGATATAAAACCACAATATATTTAAATGAAATATAAATGATATAAACTCACTAGATTTACTGTAGCATATTCAGCCATTTGTGTGCCTTAAAATGCGCAGCAACAATACAGAAAGAGGACACGGAGATCCAATCAACTGTGCTGAAAGTCAAAAATGTTCACTTGTAAAAATGAGAGAGTATGTTAAAGGTAAGGCTAAAAAAACTGTGGGCAGACAATTTTGATTCTTCTACTTAAATCATTAATGGCCTGCCAAACAGCGGCTCTTCATTGGGAGGAGGAGTTATTTACTGGCAGAATTCCCTCTCATCACACACACACACACACACACCGCCTCACAGTATCATCATTCCCGTTCCTGCATCCAGAAGAGTCTCTCTGTTTTCACTCCTCACACGTTTCAACATGGACTTAGTAAATTTTCTGCTCTCTGTTGCAGTCACCGCCTGCACAGTGAAAGGTAGGCACACTGCACGCATTTCATTTTGCTAATTAACTCTCTCTCTCTCTCGCCATATATTTAAAAAATAATAATAATTTTTTAAATAATTAGGAGTAATAGATCTTTTGTGTGTGTTATGAACGAGATGCGTTGACGTGTGTTCACCCTTGCTCCGCTGTGGATTGATTTGAGCAGTTTCCTAGCTCAGATTGAAAACCTGTTGTGCCAAAAACCGAGTTTCAGACAATTTTGGTCTGAAAGTGTTTTGTGTGTGTGTGTGTCTTAGTAAATAAATCAGTATACCAGATTATGATTCGGTGTGACTGTAGTTATTGTCATCATTATTAAAAGTATTTGATATTAAGCGTGTTTTCATGGGTACAGAAGCGTTGAAGTAATATTACTATACTCGGGTCCAATATGCAGCTTACAGTGAACAGTGATGTTGTCTTCTACTACATGTTGTGCCCGATTTGACTGTCAGCGCTGAACTTTCTTTCGCCTTGAACTGTGCGGTTTCTGGTGATGTAACTAGAAAAATATTATCCAGAATGAGTTAAAAGACCTGCAAGATCACAGCATTTCTAATAATGTGGTTTGTGAGTGATAAAGAGATTCATACAAACAGTGACTGGGCAAAGGTTTCTATGTTTGTTTGCTGTTTAAAACCCAGAATAACTCTTTTCTATTTTCATAAGATTGTGATATGTATGAACATGTTATCCTGGCTCTCGTTTGTCTACAGGGACACAAAATCTCCCAGCTCTAGAATATTAATGCTTTATGTTTTATTCTAATTGAATACTGCCTCTCATCGGTTTTACTCAAATCTGCTCTGAGTCTGAATATTTTAATTGAGGCAATTCATTTAATGATAATCACTGACTGGGGCTCTTTAGTCTGCACTTTACAGACAGACGTTAATGAAGGTTCCTTTGAGAGCAAAGCAAGTGATGTTGGTGTGTGTGCGTATAAATGTCAGGCCCCGTCCATCCCTTTGATATTACTAAGGCTGATAAATTTGATTAAGAGGTTGAGAGACTTTCCTTCTCCCTTTTATGGCTCCAAGCTCATTTCTCGTGGACCCGTTGTGGTCCTTTGGTCAGTACGGTACTGAGGTGTATTACAGTATGTGGACAATACAACACATTAATGTCATCTTCCATTGAAATTTGATTATGGTGAGATCAGGAGTGGGGGGGGGATATCCACCCGGGATATGGACAAAGGCAAGCTTTCAGCTGAGTTTTTTTTTTTTAATGAAAGAAGTGGATGCAACAGAGAACAGAGGAATAGGGATATGCAGATAGGCAGTATGCTCTGTGCCAAACCATCAGGATAATGTGCTTCTCATAGGAGGTTTAGGATAACTGGGCCATTAGTGAAGTGAAGAAATGCTGCCAAAAACACTCCATAACTCAGGAGAGGAACTAAGAGTGTGTTAAAATGAGGGACGGGTCTGATTTGAGATTGGGAGATGAATCATGTCCAAATACGGCATTTGAAAGATTGCCATGTCGAGGCTGCACTTGTTTCACCACCCCAGGTAATGTTGGATAACGCCAACACCAACTTTAGATGCATTATATCAATTGCAACTTTATTCTAAAGCGTGAGATTTGCATCTTGTATGACGCAAGAGGTGGATCAGCACCACGGCCTCTCCACCACGAGTGGAGAGGCTGAGTTAAATTCAATTAGCTGCCTCAGTCTCATCCACAACTTTATGTAAACTTCACTTCCAATAAATTGTTTTATTGATCATTTGAGCCACGGTAGCATTGCGTATCTAAAGGCAGCGGTTGTGTGCCAGTCTTGTCACACCAGTCCGGACTGGAAGATGTCAACAGCTGTTGGATAGATTGTCCTGCAGAGCAGTGCAGACAGCCTTCTTCTTACCGCGCATGTGAGGGTACAGTGTAGCAATGTGACTCGGTGGGGCTCTTTCTCATTACAGTTGTGTGCGTGTGTGTAGGTGGAGACAACTCGGTGTGTAATGTAGAAAAATAAGCTGCAGAGAGGTCATTTTATTTATTTATTTATTTATTTATTTATTGTCAATGATGAAGAGTCGGAGGACAGATTTTAATGACTTTAACGCGTTTCACATTGCAGAGGATCCTTATTTCCGTTTGCACAATACGCCAAGAAGTGTGTACTTGATGTTTGATATAAATGACTGTCTGAACTTCAGCATATAGGAAATTTCTCTGTTTTTACTCAGGTTATTAGTAACATCTAAAATAATAACTATATACACTTTACATTCTGTGATGTAAATACTGTATAGATGCACATGGATTTGTTATTACTCGATCTTAACATTCTGTGAATTGTTGTGCAATATGGCTGCTTGAAGTTAAGGAATCATTTGATGTGACTAATGATGTCTTTCTTGCTCATATTTAAAATGTATTTTACTTATTAATATTTCTTTGGAGTCCTGGAGACCTGTCCAGGGTGCATCTCACCTTTTTACCCTGTGACAGCCGTGATAGGCTCCAGACCCTGAAATGAGTGTATGGATGGATGGATGGATGTTTCTTTGTGTAAGTTTCTCTTTTTTCTCTAGTTTCTCATCAAGGGCCAAACCAGCGCAGACTGTACAGTGACCTGATGAATGGCTACAACCCACTAGTGAGACCAGTCCAGAATGACTCTCAGAGTCTCATTGTTTCCTTTGGCCTCACCCTCATGCAGATAATGGATGTGGTGCGTAAATGATTGCCCTTTACACACATCGTGATTATTGCAGTCTATACATACTACATACTACTCCACTATACAAGCCAGTAGAGTTTAATTTCATTTTCATTTGTATTTTTTTGTTTCACACATGGTACAGCGGTAATTCATTTCCCATACACAAGCCTTCTTTTCAATTAAAGTAACACTGTTTCCAGTGATAACTCATGCATGGTTATGTAAGCAATTTTCATATATTTAAAGATGGCAGACCTGATCCCCATCATTGAAGCAACTATTCCAAAAACAGCAAGATCCCAAGTTTACTGCACACAGATGCAGCAGTTTTTTTGTTGTGCCACAGTCTCCAAACATTGTTTTCGCTAGTGAGTGAGGCATTATAAAAGGTTTGAGAAGTGACGCCTCTGTGGATGTGTACATTTCTAGTAATGTGATTTCTCATTTATGAAGGATAAACTTCATAAAAAATCACTACAAAAAGAAATGTACTTGATTAAAAACATGAATAATTCTGTTTTTCTAACAGGATGAGAAGAACCAGGTTTTAACAACCAACATTTGGCTCCAGCTGGTAAGTATAATTTATGTAAAGTCACAGAAAAGCTGAGTTGCAAAGCTTTAAGGCTGCACTTACATACATCATGCATTTTAATCATAGACCCATCTGTTTTATATAGGTTTATATAAATCCTCTCAGTTAACTCTAAGAGCATTTTCACCTAAGTGTACCTTTACTTGTGGCACTTGACCAGGTATTTAGTTTATGCAAACATGTACCACAAATAAATTTATTATATCGTGTCCATGTGATGAAATGTATAACTCACACGTAGTGCTACGCAGACTTTCTATTCGTCTTCCACACGGGCAGTACAGCACTTTGTCCTTCATGCAGTGAGATGAAGTGTATTAACGCAGATGCTTTATTACAGCTTGTCCATAGACTGACAATAGTTCCCTGTTGCTGCATCAGCAGCAGCTCTACCAAGGCTGAACCAAGGCTGTTTGGTCTGTTTTAAATCATTCTGGGGCATCGCAGCAGGAGTTTTGTTCACTCTCTCTCCTTCTGCTCCCTGCAAAATTCATTTTAGCTCTGAAGCACATGATAGCGCAGACACCAAACACAGTGTACTGGCTTTTAGCATCAATCCAGCATCTGTTGGATTATTTTACTTGTGTAGGTTTCGAGAAAAGTAAAATGCAACAAAAAAAGGAAAGAAAATGTCCTACAATGAAAACATGGCTACATTTACGACTTTAAAATACTGAGGATGATTCTTTAAGATTACATGTTGAAACAGTAAATGTGATTGACCCTCCTAGTGCCCTCCATCAGTGTCACTGGGTAGCTGTGCTATAAATCTATAAATCAATGCCCAACACACTGGATGACCTCTTCGATACACCTGGGGAAGATTATTTAGTACACAAGTATTTTGGTTATTAAGCACTATTATGGCCTCATACTCTTGTGCAGTGCTGTGTTTCATGTAATACCAGTTGTCTTAAGACACGGGGCTGCATTTAAGCCTGCAGGCAACAGTAGGCATGAGACATAGTCAAATTTACATAGTTATATAGAGACATATACTAATAAAGCACAGAGCTGAGAGCATAGTTACATCTGGTCATTTTAAGGCCAGTTATTTTTCAAATTAAACAATAGATTTAAACAATAGATCAGTAAGTTTTGTAGGTATTTTTGTAGATGTTAATTGAATGAAAGGAGAAAGAGTTGTTGTAAAGATTAAAAAGTAAATGGAAAGTTTTTTGTTAAACAGTGATGCAAATTAAAGAGGGTTCTCTGGCTGTGGAAATGCAATTTTCCAAAATGACCATGTGAGATTCACAGGCAATTACATCCTTCCTCAGTTTGTTTTCCTTTGCCTTTATCACTAACTGACCTTTACGGTTCATCACGGTGCCAACAGCCAATTTTTGAACATGGCACCTTGAGTTAATTAAAAGTGAATTATAGATCGAATTATAAAACTCCTTATGAAAGCCATGTAATCAAGAGAAGAGTCTTCACAGTATGTGTTCATAGATATCACCATGGCTGTGGAGTTGGAGTTTGGGTTTTGCATTTGGTAAAATATTCAGCTTTCTATTCATTTTTTTTTTTTTTTTCATTTTTTAAAGAAATTCTGGAGCTTCATTTTAAACATTAGCTGTAATCAGAACCCTCATCTATCCTGATGGGATAGATGCCATTCACAGTGTGTTTTAAGAAATTCATCTGTAACACAGAAGTCATTCAGGTGCCTTATGTCGTTTTGTCCCTTTACATTTGAACGCAGGGCTGTGTTACCCACAGTTTGACTTTAGATTATCAGATTTTGCAGCAACATCTGGAATTCATACTACTTAAACTATATGCTGCTGTTACAGGAAATGATATTCTGAAATTCAGGTGCATTTTTCTAGTGCAAAATATGTTTTATCTGAACGGGCAATGCACATTAATTCATTTGACCATTTAGTCCATTAGGCTTGGATTTAGTACATACTCACTTCAGTTTTGCAGTTCCAGGTAGACAATCAAATAAACTAAAGATGCACAACCCTGTATGCAGAGATAAGAGCCAAAAGCATGATTGAATGATAAAGCAAAGGCATAAACTTCTAACATACTAAAAAATATAAAATAAAAAAGCACTTCCAGTGCTAGAAAGTATTCATACCGCTTCACTTGCTCCACATGTTTTCATGTTACAACCTCTTTACCAAAATGGATCAAACTAATTTTCCCCTTAAAATTATCCCCAATATACCTCATAATGACAAAAATTCTCACAAATGTATTAAAAAGAAAAAAAGAAAAAATATTATAACAATGCTCAATGTTTTTGTTGAAGCAGTAAATGAAAGCCAGCATATTCACATGATGAAAAAAATAGACCCTTTTCAAATCGAAATGACGTAAAAGGAATCAAATGCTTATTAATTATTATACTATTTAGCTCACCGTATTTATCCATTTAAATTAGACACTGTAACCGCTACAGTGTGTCAACCAAGTATCCACTAAGTACCAAAGTTTAGTTTAAATGTTTAACACCCTGTCTCATCCATATACAGCACAGCCCTCTGTATAATCCTGGAGTCGTTCAGCCCCTGTACTCACATATCATTGACACGGCAGTAAAGACCAACACAATGGTAGACTCATATCTTCAGCCTGGCCAAGGCACCCTCACCATCACCACGTTAAATCTCAGGCCAGGTGTGATGTCACAGAACAGTGGGTATAAAGAGCCCTTTAAACACTTCTCATGCTTATTATAGCTTAAATATTATAATCTTCTGACATTTGGGGTTGAAATGTCTCAACAGCTACAAGTTTGAACTGTAATCATCCTCTGAGCTTTCCAATTATGTCGACATTTCAAATGCGCTTAGTAGCATTTTTTCTGGAAAAAAAAACATCTTCCAGACCTGCTGCTGAAACTTTGAACAGAAATCCACTTTCATTCTTGTTGCATGTCACTCTGTGATGTTACCCACAGCTGTTGTCACATGCATTTATTTTGTCTTTTATAGTAACTGTCACTGCTACGAGGAAGCAGTGTTAAATCCCTGAGCTTTTAAAAAGGCTTAATAAGCCCACAGGACTCTAAATGTATTAAAAATAAGTAAGTGAAATGTGAAAGGCAAGGTGCCAAATGTGTTTGCATTTTGCAGTACTGGACTGACTATTACCTCCAGTGGAATCCATTGGATTATCCGGGTGTGTCCAATGTGAGATTTCCTGACCATCTCATTTGGAAACCAGACATTCTGCTGTATAACAGGTAGGCACTGTAGGACAGGTCTGCTATGTGTTAGACTCATGCCTCATATAAACCTCTGCAGCAAATCTACATCATAACTTATGACATAGAGAGAAGCTCCTTTTAACCCATGCCACTCAGTCTCTGCGGGCTGCGTCGATCTGCCATGTAGTCACATTTCTCTGGAGGTGCACGTCAAGTTAGCAGAAGATTACCGTGTATGGTTAAAAGTGGTTTCTGGTTACTTTGTAAGTTACAATATAGATTCCCAAAGAAGCCTAAATAAGTATTAGTGTGCATCCATCTGCTTCTACGTAACACAACAGAGGGATGTGATGCATTTTTAGATTTTTGTGCTCCAGAGGTTAAACAAGGTCGTTTGCAGTCAAGCTATCTGTAATGCATTAAAGACCAAATACTGTGAAGAATATGTTGTTGTTTAAAAATGGGGAATAAAGAAAACCGTTGGGCCTCACCCTTTATTCATTCTGAAGGATGTGATGCACAGGGGATACACAATGCAGTGAATACTGTATAATCTTTAGCACATCTTTGAACAAAATTTTACCTAGTAGTATAACCTAGTGTAAGATTTTGTGATTATTAGATGCTCTGTGATTAAACCTGAAATTTAAATATGTTAATAAATTCAACATAAATAGCTGGCAATATCTCTAAAACCTCCGACTTTTACAAAGTACACCTCCAACTTTATATACTGTATGTTTTTTTTGTCTCCCAAATTTCAGTTCGAACATTGCTATATTTGGTATGTTGTCATCTGTTTTCTGACCTAAAGGTTCACTGTGTGTGTTTGTTTGTATGCTGTTAAAAATGTAACCCTGGCACCATCAGATTTCCACCTACAGGGTGAGATAGGCTAAAACTGATTGCGTGCAACCAGCACAAATATCCCATCAAACATTGACATATTTTATGAAGAAAGGACACATGAGAAAGTAAAAAAGAGCATATACAGATCTGCTTTATTTACCAAGAAACAGCTACCGGAGAGAGTGGAAAATTGCCTGAATAGAATAACTTTATTCAAGTGGCAGCATGTGAAAACACTGTGTTCAGGCTTCTGCTCTGGTTACATGAGAACTGGAAAGCATCAGCCCCCGTGCTGCCACAAGCATTATTCAGACTATCTCACTGAGACAGACAAGCAGAGAATACAATCATTTTTTTAAATTCTAACTCTCTGTACCACCACAGTTGATTTTAAATCAAATAATATGTGATTGAATTGAGGAAAACAGAGTATCTCCTTAACTGCTGCTTAAAATGGTGAGGTTGACTGGTGTGTAAATGGCTTGTGCCAAAATTTATAGCAGGGATGTCATCTTACAAAACAGCTAAACACAAGTATCAAAAATAACGGCTGTGCAGCTTTTAGTTGTAAAAACCTGTAGTGAACTCACGGTGCTGGTCGGTGTTGGTTGCACACACACACAAGTTTCTCCTGTCATAGTCATACTGACGTCAAAAACAAAATAAGGGTTTAGTAAGTTAGTATTTGTGTGGATTTTAGATTTATTCACTGCTACATATATTTCTATGTGCAGTACACATTTTACTGTGCAATATATATCTCAATAATGTGATGTTTTTACAAGCCGCAGTCATTTACTGTAAGTGTAGTTCAGGAATTGCTCTTCTGTACTTGAACTTATTTGACATATTATTTCTTCCTTATCTTCATCTGTTAAAAAAAAAAAGAAAGAAACCTTACTTCACCCCAGTGTGCATTTATTTCGCCTCTGACTCTCAGCTCTGCACAAGATTGCCTATGTACCCAGACCCAGTGTATCTGTACAAATGGCAAATAAAAGATTTTAACTTTATCTTCTTATCTTAATGGTAGGTTGGTTACAAGGCTGGGATATTACACTTCAAGGATAGCAGAGCTGTGCACTTGAAGTAAAAGCAGTGCTCGCTATGGAAAGCACTGAGCAATAAATCATTTAGACAAATGAATAAAATTGTATAAAAATGGTAGGAAGAGCATTTCATTATATGTCCCAAATGAAATAAAGCTATAGCGATCACCATTAATCAATCTTTAGAACATCTGAACAAAATAGATTAAAGGCACCCTACTCCCCCTGGCAGCTAATAAGACAGAGAGAGCATTGTACTTCTTTTGTCGTTGCCCCACAGAGTAAAGCCTTGATTTGAGACTCTTTGAATTATTTAAATATATATGAATGTTATTTTCTTTATTCAACTTTACCTCAACTGTGCCCCAGCCTTTGGGAATTCATTTAGATGGAGTGCATTGTGGGTAGCAGGGTAACCACTAAATACTCATCTCCTGGGAAGGTTTGCATGAGATTCTTGTTTGTTGTGGATCTGCAGAAATAATGACACAGAGAATTATTTATATATTCCTACCACAACTGCCCCCACCTTGCTTTGTGTCTTAAACATTTAATATTGTTATGATAATACGTTGGTGACAGAAAATTCAACATTGAATGGTGGAATTGTTCCATGTTGTCTACAGTGCGGACGAAAGGTTTGATGCTACGTTCCGTACCAACATTTTGGTCAACTCCTCGGGCACCTGTTCCTACCTACCTCCAGGTAAAAGCCATATCTTAGTTAATTACTGACACATATTGAAAAAGGCCATACCACCATTTCTACCTTCGCAGCAACACTTACGTATGAAAAAACAAACAAACAAACAAACAATATGTGGAAACAACCCATAGAAGTTGCCTGTCCTGTCAGAAGCAGATATTACCTGGACACATTTAAAATAAGTGCACACCTCCTGGATCTTCTAACTCTAAAAAGATCATCTGTATGTTAAAGCATTCATTCCTACACCCAGCTCCAGATCCTACCCAAGTGTTTTACCTCTGTGTTAGCACATGTGCAGGTGATGCTTTCTATATATCAGTATTGTAAGCATAAAGTATTCGATAGGTTAGACATATCATCCAAAAAAAAACATTTCCCTGTGCTAGTCTCTAGTGAAGTGTGCATTAGAATGATGCATAACGTTACATAAACCTCCTGTGGGTGCAGTATAAATCCCCAAAAACATGCATGCGACACACATAAATATGTATTGCTTATACCACAGGTAGTAATAAATTCTCTTGTCAAACACAGTTACTGAACAGAACAGGCCACTGTTTAGAGGCTGCAGACAACCACTCGATCACATCTCAAGACTTGAAGAGTCTTTTGTGACCAAAACCTTCATGTAATGGGAAAAATTAACTGACAGTGTATATAATACTAAAAAAATAAAAAAGTACCAGTGCTGTATTTTTTGTTTGTGTGACTAAGTCTTAGATGCCTAAAATCCAAAGCTTTGCAAACTTGTCGCTATTCTTTAATTATCAAGATACATCTGCTTTACACTCGTCCTCAGAGGACAGCAATTCGCTGCTTTTAATGTGCATCTGCACCCAGATGAGTATTACTGAAGAGGTACTTGTCACTTCTCTCTGTAGAGACAAGTACCCAACTTTAATAATTCAGAGCAGTGAACAAATGTGGGTCTGGTGTGACTTTGCAAACATATGAAATTTTAACTCTGGAGGGCTTTTGGAATACTTGTACATGCTGGATTTCATCCATAATAATTATGATAGTATATCATTATTTGATATAAAGAACAAGAAGTCTCATTATTTTTTAATATTGGCTTTGTAATAAGAAAGTGGATGACAGTCTTTGATTCATAATTTACTCTAAGCAGATATCTTTTCTAAAAAAAAAAGAGGTTGTTATTATTATTATTATTATTATTATTATTATTATTATTATTATTATTATTATTATTATTATTATTATTATTATTATACTTAACTGCTTCTTACCATTATGCAGTAACATGACAAACTATGACTTGGGGACAGCAGTTGCTAATGAGCTCTCATAAGCTGCAGCTTTGAATTGATTCCCTAACCTTACTGCCCCACAGATGTGTTTTAATGTGGTAGTTTTTTAGCTTTTCTTTTTTTTCCTACGACATGTTACATGAGAAGATTAACATTGCTAAGTATGAAATATGAACCAACAGCCAGGAGCTCTCAACTGAGGCTAGCATATAAATATGGTTTCACATTTAGCAAGTGTGGTTGCATGTTTAACTGTGTCATTACACTTTTCATCTCATTCTTGCAAAGAAAACACTTTTTTCTTTAAATGCACTTGGTTCCTAGGCATCTCGATATTCATATTTGATGCTAAATATCAGGGACGTCAAACTCATTTTACATTGCAGGTCACATGCAGCTCACTTTTATCTTAAGTGAGCCGGCCATTCTGTCAGTGTACAGAAATCTAACTACATATTTATTAAGTGAGATATGTTAATATAAGAAAGAGTAATGCAATGTCAACAGTATGTCTCAGTTTTTTTACATGATAAAGACATGGTGCTGTTGTAAATTAAAGAAGTGTGTAATTTAATTACTTTAGTGTAGTATGCATGTCCATGAGGGAGGTCTTTATCAGTAGGAAAAGCTGTAAAACTTGTGAAAATGCAGTAAAAAAGTTTATGTCCTCCTTCACATCCAGTGGGCTGGATTGGAGTTTTTGCTGGGCTGATTCTGGCCCTGCTATATATAAGTCTTTCTCTAATATCATTAGCGCATATGCACACACACACCTACCATCCATAAAGTTAAAACCAACTGCTTAAATATTGCACAGGTTAGCGCTGACCCATCATAGGGTAAGTAAGTAGGTAAGAAAGTAAAGCTTCTTTATATAACACAGAGCAGCCATTTAAACACAATTATTATCAAAAGAGAACAACAAATAAAGAGGAAAATCTAAATAACAAAAGTATGACAAGGTGTCCCTCTGTACCCATGAGTGGAGGTCAGCCTATGTAATGCTATGTCACCAAAAGACGTCACCAAAAAGCCACAAGCAACAAGCTTTCTTTAGACAAAGTGATCACAGTGATATTATTTACATCACCTGTGGTTTTTATGATATGGCTGATCACTCTACATATGCGGCATAAGCTTGGATGCAAGGCAGCACACTGAAACAGAGTGCCTTCCTGTCATAGCTGGTGATTACTGCTCTCCCTGCCAAGCTCTTCCCCTTTTTCCTTACCAAGCAAAAGTGCTGGCTGGCTTTCCCATCTTTAATCAATACCCACGTAAATAGCTTGATGACTGAATTCATTCTGGATTGATTACTTCTGTCACAAGCAAATTGTCTCTCAACTTTTCTCCAAATGATTCCTCATTGAATGCCATACTGGTACCAAATAATCATTTCATGCTTGAGTTGAACACACCTGCATTAAGTGGATAAAACTGTATGCAGATCGGACAAGTCATTTGAATTTCCAGACATTTGTCTTTGTGACTGAGGTTCATTACAGTAAATCAGACTCATTCTTCCGTCTTGTCTATATTCATTTCATATTCATGTTTACCACCCTAATGCCGCTAGCAGAGGCATTGTTTACTGCCAATGTCTTCTATATTTCTTAAATATGGATGAAAATAGTTCAGTGACTGCCTGTCCTGAGGAATCACCATCCACTTTCATCACATTGTCATATTGGATTTTGTACTCTTACTAGGATGGATGGCACTCCTCAGAGTAAAACTCTTTGCTGCCTCTCTATTTCATTTTTCAGTTCCTCTCTGCTTCCTATATACCAGAGTAATCGAGTGTGCCCTCTAACTAAGTTTGGAATATTCATGTGTCCGTTTCTATCTACAGGTGAAGTACAGTATGCATGAAAGCAAGTATTTCGGCATCTTTCAGTGTTTCTCACCACAACAGGGATTTTCAAGAGCACCTGCCACATTGATGTGCGTTGGTTCCCATTTGATGTCCAAAGATGTGACCTGAAGTTTGGTTCCTGGACATACGGGGGTTGGTCTCTGGACTTAAAGGTGATGGATGCAGATATCAGCAATTACATTGCCAACGGAGAGTGGGATCTTGTTGGTAAGTGAGTTTGTCAGTGAAATCACTAAAATGATTCTGCTCAAACATTTCTCTCCAACCCTCTGTAACCCTTCCGACCAGAGTAAATGCATGTCTTGTTTTGGATCAGAGGTTCCAGGACAAAGGAACGAGCATTTCTACGGCTGTTGTGAGGAACCATACCCCGATGTCACCTTCACCGTGGTGATGCGCAGACGGACGCTCTACTATGGCCTCAATCTTCTCATCCCATGCGTCCTGATCTCTACTCTGGCCCTGCTTGTCTTCCTCCTCCCTGCTGACTCTGGAGAGAAAATCTCACTGGGTAAAACAACCTTCATTCCAAGCCAAAAAAAAAAGTTTCAACTCACTATATCAGCATCGTCATTATGAGCTTGCTAATATAGTTATTAAAACTCTAGCAAAGCTACTGATATAGATTCCTTTTTAATATGAATTGGTTTGGGATTGCACTGTGAGTTAGAATATATTTTGTTCGTGCAGAAATCCTTGTGAGAATCCAGCCACACACTACATTATTTTTATGCTGTCATATCACCTAACACTGAAATAAAATCCCATTAGCTTTAGTTTTTTTCCCCAGATGAAATAGAGATCCATTCCCTGCTGATGAGCTCATCTGGGCAGCTGATTTTGCTGAGGTGCAATGTTCCAGATTTATATTCTGTGTGACTCTAAAGCAGCTTTCTATAATATGCATTTTTTCCACAACCATAAGATGTTATCAATTTTAATTGGGTTTTCAGAGGCATGTCTGCACCTACATAGAGTGTACCTTTCAGACATTGTTTCACCTTTAATACTTCAAGTGCCGTGGCATCTTTCTCAGTTTTAGGTGTTCTGTTTAGGTGACCCCAGTATTGTTTCTGCATATACCACCAACTGATTTCTAAACATTGACTTTTCTGGATGACGTGTGTGCCACCCTCAGGTTACAAAGTTAATTCTCTTAAAACAGTTTCAATTCTGTTTCTTTGCAAGTCCTTCCAAGAAGCTTCAATGTCACAATTATTATAAAAAAAATAAAAAATAAAAATGAAACAAAATAGCCATAGATCATAACCAGGTTATGTCATTTACAGCCAAGTAGTTTTGACACGCAGCCAAACCTCATTTCAGTATTCTTTTATTTTTCCTCTGTCTTAGACAAGTTCATATCCAAGCTCTTTTTCCCCTGGGTAATCAGTGATTTTATGAAAAACAATGGCTTCCCATTACCTACCCGTGCTCCATGGCTTTATGAAGTGACCTGATTATAACCACAGATTTATGAACAGAATTGTCAGAGGACCTCTGAAAACCTTTAATCTTATCGCAGTCATCAGAGTTGACTGAGTGTTTCATGCATTCATTATAAATGCTTTATATAGAGAGTGTCTGAGGTGTGTGTGTACTGCATGTTTCTGTAGAGGCTTTTAATTTATATAGTTTCTGCCTTTTTCAAATGATTAGAGTCCCATGTTGCATTTAGATTCCTTCATTAACAAAATGATACCCAATGTTTGTGCATGCTGGCTTGTTAAAAAAAAACACTTTAAATGAAGTCAGTATATCTAGTTATCTGTTCAACGTCAGTATTATTAAGAATGGCGAACACAGAGTGAGAAATGTGTTTTAATTAGGGATGCACCGATACCGATACCGGTATCGGGTATCGGCCTCGATACCACATTTTCTAAAGTACTCGTACTCGTTAAAAGTCCCCCGATACCTCGGACCGATCCCTCGGTCTGAGAA
>VUQR01013432.1:0-17223 GCA_015108515.1 Hemichromis elongatus | reverse complement strand
CACGGACCCTGGAGCCCTGGATTTCTCTCTTCCCCAGCACGTTGTACATATTTGCACTTGGTGTCCACTTTGTAAATAAAACTCTGTTCTCTGCTAAAGGATCCCTGGTCCGCGCCTGAGTCCGCTCACACACCGTGACAGAATTACCAATTAACATAACCCCACCAGTTGCATGTCATTGGACTGTGGGAGGAAACTGAAGTAGACTTCCCCATTCTACCACATATGAAACAATATTGAGACTTGGTTCATGGTAAAGTAAATGCAGTTCATATTAAAGCTGAATGGAAACTAAACAAGTCACTTCTCATCACTAACAATTAATAGCACCCGCACATGTATGTGTCACTTTCTTTTAGATGCAGCAATGAGAAGAAGAGATGCCTCCTTTAGAGTGGATTTTGTTTTTCATATGTGTTTGCTTCAAAGGTATGCTGCCATTTGTACAATGTATATATTTAGTGATAAGCTGTACACCACACAAACTCTAGAATGTAAAATTCTACTTTTTTTGGTCTTACAATGGGGTTTATTTTTAAAGCATTTTTAAAGTGTTTTGTTTTATGCATTTACACTTTCCTTCTCTGCTTGGTTGTCCTGTTTCTGTACTTCATTTCATTATTGTTTTTTGCGTAATTTGTTACAGTTACTCAAACAAAAGCCTCATCTTGGACAGCCAATGTGCCATCTTCAGTTAAAGGGCTCCATGGCTCATGTGTGGTCATCCCATGCTCTTATTGAAGAGGATCAAAAGGTCAATATATTCACAGGGATTTGGAAGACCACAGAGAGAGAGCAAGTAATCTATCATCCAACTGAATCTAAAATTCTGGAGGAATATAGGAGACGAACAAACCTGGTGGGAAACATCAGAGAGAAGAACTGTTCTCTGATGATTCAAAATCTTCAAGAACCTGATGGGGGGTCTTTTTATTTCAGGATAAAACTTGGAGGCTACAATAATGTTTCCTATTTAACTAAAAAAGTCATGATTTCAGTGACTGGTAAGTAAAAAGTTGGTAAAAAAAAAAAGTGTGCACAGCTCAATAACACTTTAATAACAATAATGCATTGTGCAAAACAACAAGTCAACCAACAGTAGCACTTTAATATCAATATCATGCAGCAGTGTTGGTTTCTATGGCTCACTCCACAAGTGTATAACTACATAAGTGTAACACTATAACCATGAAAGACAGGCTTTCAGTTAATACAGACACATTTATTTATTTTTGTATTTTTTAATCCTAAAGCTCAAAAAACTGGAAAACACATAGACATGATAGGACAAAATTGTACCAAATGAAGATCCCATGATTTTCATGTTATATTTTTAACCAAATCTGATTCATTTTTTTGTGGGCAAAAATCAAACAAAATAAGAAATCATTTTCTTATTTCCCCATATTTCTTTCTTAGTAATGTTAGTAATACATCTGTGTTGTGTGTTGGAAAGCTGAGTAGGATAATTTAAAAAATAAAGAAAGAGGTTATATACATATAGTTAACATAAAAAAGAATAAAAGTCCAGAATTCACAGTATGTTAAGTGGTCCTCATGTTGTGTTAAAGTGATTATAATGTCCGTGATTTACCTTGTTAATACAGATGAACCAAACCCCATCAATTTATCTATTTATCTATATCAATTTATTTATGTACTAAGCGCCTTGAGGCGACTGTTGTTGTGATCTGGCGCTATATAAATAAAATTGAATTGAATTGAATTGAATTGAATTGAATTATCTATGCAAGATGAGGTAAAGGAGGGTGAAAATATGTCTGCATCCTGCTCTGTCTCACTCCTGCCCCACATATCCGCCTAATTTCCACTGGAGTCACTCTGGAGAGCAACATGATCAAACACAGATGCTTCATGAAGGCCAGTGGAATTCAACATCTACTCTGACCTTTCACTCGAACCACACTGATCACAACAAACCTTTACAATGCAGCATTACATGCCATGAAGGGAAGCAGCGGGAAACATTCAAGATCATTAAAATAAAATGTAAGTATTTAATTATAAATACATGCTGACAATAAAAAATCCTTCAAACACTGTTTTTTTTTTTATAAAGATGGGATTCAGTGTCATATACTGTATTAGGAGCTTGGAAAAGAAGAAAGTAGACTTTTAGTCACTTACTTTGCAAGCGAGTTAAACCACTATGAGCTGGATGACTGAGAACCTACATAGACGTGGTTCATATACTATTTAGAAAGACTAAATTAAAGCATTCTCATAAGGGATCAAAAGTACAAGTACTTTTAACACAACTGCCCAATACTGATGTGGGCCAGCTGCGGGCAAGATCTGTACCAGAAGATGATTCTGTATTTCCTGATCTGGCCTGAATTTGGGCTAAATCCATCAGTTTAGCACCAAACTGAAATGGAGTTTTCCAAGATTTTTATTTATTTCAGTCTAATTTTTGCTGGTTCTGCAAGACACTGTCAGATTATTCAATTTCATCTTCAAAATGACCCCCGTTAGCATTAAGCATTAAGTGACAACTCCCTATAGTTTTCCTTTAGTGTTGCCATCATGTCAATATGTTAAAAGGAGCTAAACTTTTACTTCACTATGTAAAAGAACACAAAATCCTGCACAGTAAGATGAAGGGCTAAATGTTTCTATGCAGATGCTCCAGTGAATGTGGAGGTTGAGAACCAGTCAGATGTGAATGAGGGACAAACTGTACACCTGAAGTGCTCCAGTGATGCTAACCCTGTCAGCAGCTACGAGTGGCACAATGAAACTGGTGTTCTGCTGTATAAGGGAAAAACCTACACAATGTTGAATGTCTCCAGACACTCAATAGTGGCCGTATACTGCACTGCTGTTAATGAGGAAGGACGAGTCAGGTCAAGCACCGTGAAGCTCAGTGTGTTATGTGAGTACACAATACAAGACATATAACAACAAAAGAGATTTTAGAGATCATTTTAAATCAAACATATATAATAAATACATGGCTATCTTTAATGGCTCTCCTTTCAGATGCCCCTGACATTAAGACTTCTTCTAAGTGCTCCTCATATGATGGCATAGTAACGTGTGAGTGCATCATAGAGTCTGAGCCTCCCACTATGGTCACTATGGTCCTTTTTGTTCTTGGTGACAGAGTGCTGCAAAGCACCCAAGTAAAGAAAAATGGCTCTCTTACTACTGAGATTCTGCAGGGAGACTTTGGGTCCTTCAAGTTTGTTCACTACCTGGCAAACAACATGCTGGGAAACACTAATCTTATCCTCTCATTAACTGATAACAGTAAGAAAATCTTTGAGTCTCGGGAATACAGTGTAGATTATTATCATTCTATATTTACTTGACAAAAACAGTCAGTATCCTTTGTTTCTTTTGCAACAGACAACATGCAAAATTTTCTAATTGCCTCTGGAGCAGGTGTGATTTTGCTGATTATTTTGACAGACACTGGAGTGGTAGTGAAAAAAATGGTGAGTTGTTTAACTAAATATCCAATGTTATTAAGGGTAAGTATTCAAACCTGCATTATATGATATCCTAAGAAAACAAATGAACACCATTTATAAAGATATAGGTTTAAGTCATCCAATCTGATAATACCAAAAAACATTTGATGTATAACAGTCAAGTTACATCACAATGGCAAATATAAAGCAGAGACTTTTGAAAAATCTTGACAGCTGATGTTTATCTTCAGAGACTTTGAAAAGTGTCAGCTGTCCTTGTAACATTGTAAATTAAAGAAAAAAAAAGTTCTGCCAGGAGTGGAAAATCAGGCGCAGCACAAACGTCTGACATGAGCACCATGAGGTCAGATGGACCTGCGCTCCCTTGTTCTGCCCTAACAACAAGGTTTGAAGTTTTCACCTCAATTCACAGACAAACAGGACTACTCATAATTATTATGATTAAAGACTATGTGTGATTGTATTTCATTTCTGTATAGAAAAACAAAAAGAAAACTTGTTTGCTTTTACATCTGTTCTGCAGGAACGAGAACTATGAGAATGTCCACCGCAATGACCTTTACAACAGTGATCATATATATGGCAACACAGGGGTTGGTAAAGTTTTCTTCATTGATTCATTCATTCTGTGTATGCATGAAAGAAGGGAGTGGAATGAACTTTTTTCTCGTTTTTCAAGCAGAGTGATTGGGCTGAGCCAGCATATGTCAATGTGTAATTTATGGAAGACCAGCAATCATGTGTCTCAGATAAGAGTCAAGGAAAATGTGGAATAGTACTAGTCCTATTTATATCTTTTGGAACTTAAGTATTAAGCATATTCCAGGTTTTCTGTTTTCTCTCATTTAAATGTATTTGTAAAATATAGTCAGTATATAGACAAGGCCAATTTGTGCTTTGCCTTCATATCAAATGCACTGAAAATTTACCATTACGTTATTTGTTGACCAGTGAATATGTTTAGTTTTTGATTATTATTGATTTTCTTATTAATTAGCCAGTAACAACAGTCTTTATGTCTTTATGGGAATGACAGAACATGTAACTTTTAATGTTTTAACCTGAATAAATATATGGAAATATATATAATAGAAATATTGTGACTACTTTTTGTGTGCTACATGAATGTGTTGCATCAGCATTAACATTCACCTTCACAGATATGGGTAACCACATGTCTAAATTTAATGTGGGATTACACAGGGTAACTAATTTTTTTTAAAATTTTTTTACCATATTCAGTGATTAAGAGCTTTGGTTAGCTGACAGAACAAACGCAAGCAAACATTTGCTTTTGTTTGTTTAGTTTTTTGAAGTTTGTAAAGTTGCGTTCAGCATTAGTAACATTTCAAATTTGCCTCATTTAAACAAACGTTTCCTTCTAGTCATCGATCAAGATGACAAGCCAATCGTTTTTTAAAAAAGAAACAAAGCCACCTCTTAAAATTCTTTGTCACTTCTCTTTTTTTTCTTCTGTCACTACTCCAAGCACATTCACTTAACATAAAAACCAAGTTAAAGTCCTTTCTTTACTTACAAAATAAAAACACTTTTCATGACATGCATGAGAATAGGATATTTACAAATTAAAAAAGATGCCTCTAAATATTTTTTTTTAAAAGAAAATCAATAACACTGGTTGGGAGAATTTTCCTGAGACTTAAAATGACAAAATCAGGATTATCCAGAAAAAAAAAATCACAAAAGTTAATCTGCACCATTAACATGATTTCTTACAAACTGAAAACATTACAAGGCACAAAAAATGACACACCTGGTAGGTGGACACTTTTTGAAAACCTGATCATATAAAGGTGATGAAAGTCAATTTGTAGGCCATAGATTCGCTTTTGGTCCAACACTATCTCTCTCTTATCATGCAGAGTGTCACTCCTTCTGATCCCTCCGTTTGTACTACTGGGGTGGCGACCTGTCTCATGTGGTCATTAGTAATGCTGGGGCACCACAGGGGTCGGTCCAGTGTTCATTCCTCTTTATTTTATACACACCATTCCCAGAATAACAGTGCAGTGCATAAGTTGACTGCAGTGGTTGTGTGTATTAAAGGTGGGAGTCAAAGTACAGGGAGCTGGTGAAGAGTAGAAATAAAGTTGCCCTTGAATGGTAAAGAGGTGGAAACAGCTACAGGTGCTTCAGTGCACCTGAATGGCAGACAGGATGGGAAGAGCAACAGTGATGCTGTACAAGAAAGGGCTTAGCAGAGTCTACTTTCTGAGGAAGTCCTTTAATTTGTGTCTGTGGCACTTTTACTTTGTTTTACAAAGTATTTTGTAAGAAGGGGAGAAATTTATCTATCCATTAGCTTTCACTTATCCTTTTCAGGGGTGCTGGAGCCTATCCCAGCTGTCATAGGACGAGAGGCAGGGTACACCCTGGACAGGTCGCCAGTCTGTTGCAGGGCTAACACAGAGGGAGAGACAATCTTTCGTACTCACATTCACTCCTGCATTCACACCTATGGGCAATTAAGAATTTTATATTAACCTATCCCCACAGCGTGCATTTGTTTGGACTGTGGGAGGAAGCCAGAGTACCCGGAGAGAACCCACGCAAACATGGGGAGAACATGCCAACTCCACACAGAAAGACCCCAGTCTGATGGTGGAATTGAACTCAGGACCTTCTTCCTGTGCGGCAGCAGTGCGAACCACCGTGCTGCCCAGAAGTTCAGAAAGAGCTTTATGCACAGAGTAATCATGACAATCACTAAAAAAGAAAAAGTGTGCTTTCACTTAAATGTGCTTTTGTAATGGGGTTTTCCTTTAGTTTGTATTTTTAGTTAAAAGATAAGAATACATCTTTTACTACTACGGAGGAAAGAAGACAGAGAGGGAGGGTGTAGATCACAAAAACCTAAAGGTTTCCACAGCAGACACAGTGCTGTCAAAGTGAGGTGGGATAATGGAGAGGGGCTCTTCCTGCAGTTCACTGCAGTTTTGAGCATACTCAGCTTGGTTTTAACTGCTCCACAGAGCCAGATGTTCTTGTGACCTTTGTAGTCTCTCAGATCACCACACTAATTATTCACATTCACCACCAATTGGATTCCTCATGCTGCCTCTAGTGTACTGACTCACTTTTTCCGACCTGCCTGCCCTCCAGATGACTGATATGGATCTCCAGATCAATCATTTGGACTCACTCTGCTCTCCCACCTTGTAGGATGCTCATCCTACCAACAGTATGTCCCCCAGGGCCATAGTAACATTGCTTTACTATAGTGACCTCCCCATACCTTTGTTAACCAACCTCTCCCTCTGTTCCTAAAGCCCTCACGTCTGGGACACATGCTAAACAATTATTCACTGTGCCTTAGATTTACGTTAAGTCTAGTATGCAAGAATAGTCACACTCTGACTTTCTAGTTAAGGACTAGAAGTTAGCTGATGAATGTTAAAAGTATAAGTAATAATAATAATAAAGAGCCAATAAATCAATAAAATAACAATTGAATATTATTCCATAAATGAAAAGCACATTAAAAAAGACTAGTCAGGTGTGTGTGAGTGAGTCTGACCACTCAAAAGAGTGGCTGGAAACCTCGCTGTGACAACTCCGTCCTGGAAACCTAGCAGTGTTAACAAAGTGACTGTCATTTGTACGGACCAGTTGTTTGGATGAAGTCCATAAACTGGTTCACTGGTCAGCTGTGTCACGATAAAAGAATAAAATAAAAAAAGACAGAGAGAAGGAACAAAACTGTTGTGGTAGAAACTAAAACTTCTACTATTAATAACTGTCAAATATGAACCACTGCTATAGCAGGGGATGTTAAACCTATGGTCACAAGGGCCCCAGAAACAAAAAAAATGAAAACGACTTTAATTTTGAGGGACAACTATATGTAAAGAAATGCAAAGTCTTAGTTTGCAATATACAAGCAAATGCTGCCATTGTATGTTCTTTGTAACTGATTGAGTATATTATGTTTTAGTACTGCTGAGTTTGTTAGTTACAGCTCTGTATTTCTTGTTTTATGATGGTTCCCCTTTTTGTTTTACGTCTTTCCTAGTCTCATCTCTGCGTGCCGTCTTCAGCATCTTCGTGTTAGTTTACCTTCAGTTTCAGGCAGTCTGTTATTTCTCTGTGTCTCTGTAGTATCTGTCTTTGTCTCAATGTTACTTGCCTTTAGTTTGTGTCTAGTTTATAGTTTCATGCTTAGTTAGTAGTCTGTAATCTGTTTATATCACGATCTTTCCTTAGTCAAGGCAAGCCAAGTGGCTTTATTGTCGTTTCAACCATGTGCAGTGGTACAGTACCCAGTGAAGCGAGACAACGCTCCTCCAAGACCATGGTGCTACAGACAATCAACATGGGACTACATAAAGTGCAAGTGTGCAAATTGCATAAAAACAAAACAATGACAGTGCATCACTAGATAGAACAGAACAATACAGACACAAGAAAGTGCAGACATAGTAGTGCAATAGAAAAGTGCCACAATGTAAGTGGATTGTGCAAAAGACTGAGCATTGTGCAAAAAGTTACTATTATTAGTTAGTTATTATTAGTTATTAGTTAGTTTCTATTATTGTCTGGTCTCCCTGTTATGCTGTGTATACTCCTTTCCTATGTCAAGGTTATGCGTCTTGAAAATGGGTCTGTCTCTGTTTTCTGTCTTGTTTTAATAGTCTCTTGTCCTGTGTGCATTGTGTTCAGTTCTGTTTCCCTTGTGTCATTACTCTGATCTAGTTCACCAGTGTTCCCTGGTTTGTTCTCTCCAGGGCTGTGCAGAGATGTTTATAGGTGAACATGCTTAAAGTTAAAAAGGGGCACATAGAACAACAACCCAACAATTCACAGTCACAGCGGTGCTGGGTGGCAGACAGAAGTAGGACCCTAATACAGGATGCTGAGACAAAAAAAATTAACTAAAGGAGGCAGCTTTAAAACAAATTATTAATTTGGGAAGTACAAGGGACCTACACAACACTAAAGACTAAAAAACATAGATAACCATGTTATCAAAGTAAGTAACCAAAGAAGACCAAAACTATGCTTCATGTTTGAAAAACACTGTAATGAATTCCCTCATACTTTGGCTGTCTTGCTTCCACCATGACAAAAACTGTGTTTCGAGATCAGTATTCCATCAAAAATCAGTATTCTCTGCCATAAGAGGTTGCTTATTACACACCAGTCTATCATTGTGTACAGAGTTGTCAGCCACAGTCATTTTTTTAAAATTTTGTTTTCTCAAAAATTGACCTCTGACAAGAAGGTCGGTATTGAAATTCTTTTATTCAACACCAAAGAAATTTTAGCTTTCACAAATGATGGGAATTTGCAAAAGCCTTAGCTATGTCTGTAATAAAACCTCTCTAACTTTGTGAAAGATAGAAAAGTCGGGGTTTTTTTGTCACTATAGAAATTTCACAATTTCAGTTAAAAAATGTATATTTTAAACATTTGTATTTTACAATTTAACTCCTAGAAGTCATACTAACAGATTTCTTTTTTTTTCTAACAGCAGCTTTTTCTTTATCATGGAGAAAAAAAATGTTAAATATGTAACCTCTTTATAGTGATAGAAATAGGATTTTTACTGGTCTTTCCTTCCAACTAGTCTCCTGCACATACAGTATATTTAACCTCCTTCTGTCCATCATATGCGCTCTCTCCTTTTACCAGTCATAACACATTGCACATAACATTAAACATATTACACATTCCACACTCCTAGCTTTCCTTCCCTTTTTGTGGCAATAAGGTGTATCCATATATGTGTGAAATACTTAACCCTGCTTTTTTTGTAAAGGAGGATCCATAAATGACTATGTGGCCAATTCAATCAACATTAACAGCTCCACAAAAAAAAAAAAAATACTAGTTGTGATGAGTGTACAAAATAAGCCTTTGTGCTGCTAGTACAAGTATGTGAGTTGTCTCTTCTCTCAAAGTGTGGAGAGGAAATGAGACTAGCTTACCAATTTAAAACTAACTCTTTTTTGTGAAATGAAAGCAAAACAATTTTATTTCTCTCTGGGAGTGTCTAAGAACCAGTTAAACACACGACACACGGTACTGTTTTAGTTTGATGCGTTGGTAATTTGCTATTAGTATTTATACACATTGCTTTACTGATCCTTCTATACATTGTACTGCATTTATCATGAGTCTGTAAAATGTGAGCATGCTTACTAAACAGCTACACACAGCCTCTCGTTTGCTGCTGTGTTGGCCTCATTGTTTGTGGTCTATTGTGTTTGTGGTCAAGTGGTATTTTGGGGTTTATTATTCACCCGACAAACACACAAATTCACATGGCGGTTGAGCATTTCTTAGAAACTATTGTTAATCTATCATCAACACTAGCCTTTTTTTAAATATAAAACACCAAAAAGCCAATTTAAAAATTAGGACATGACTATATATATATTTTATTTATTTTTTATCAAAGTGAATTTTAAAAACTGAGCTTATACTAACAAATAACTCAAACTACTTGTAATCAGTGCAATGAACAGTCCATTGATAAATTAATAAAACAAGCTTGCCCCAATATACATGCAGACATGCAGGAGACTTTGTGATAAAGTGATCGCAATGGCTACAAAAAGCAGAACAGAAACCAAACCTCTCACTTCTCCCCTGGAGGAAATGAAAGCACCCACACAGTCTTTTTTTTTTTAGAAGACGAGATGGATGCTTTACAGTGGCTTATGTTTTTTATATGCATTT
The DNA here is from genome assembly GCA_015108515.1 of Hemichromis elongatus. NCBI lineage: Eukaryota > Metazoa > Chordata > Actinopteri > Cichliformes > Cichlidae > Hemichromis > Hemichromis elongatus. The sequence continues at coordinate 7,063 of VUQR01013432.1, read as the reverse complement.
GCTTTAAAGGTATTTTATGTTCTGTGTTCTTTGTATGAACTTATTTTCACAAATTCTAGAACTAATTCAACATTTTGCATTTTGTTTAATGAATTTAAGCATTCTTAATCTTGTCAGGCGTCCTGTTTCTGTGCTTCACTTCATTTCATTTTGCTGTGCAATTTATTGCAGCTACTCAAACGGAATCGTCCTGGACAGTTGATGTGCCAAACTCAGTGGAAGGTCTCCTTGGCTCATGTGTGGTGATCCCTTGCTCTTATAACTACCCAGATATCAAGGTCCATACATTCACAGGGATTTGGAGGATTGATGAGCAAGTCATCTATCATCCAACTGAGTCTAACATTCTGGAGCAGTATAGGAGACGAACTAAACTTCTTGGAGACCTCAGCAAGAAAAACTGTTCGCTGATGATTGAAGATCTTCAACAAAGTGATGGAGGGCCTTTTTTTTTCAGGATTGAACTTGAAGGTTCAAACAAGTTTTCCTACAAAAATGACAAAGTATCTATTTCAGTGATTGGTAAGTAAAATGTTAGTGTATACTGTTGACAATAAAATTACATTTGTAGGTCTCATAAGTCTTTTATTTATGTTTTTTTTTTTTTCAGAGAGACAGGTTTTCAGTGCGCCACGTGTCATGTGTTTCATTACAGTAGGCAGTAGGCAGTATGATGTTTATGTGTTCTCTCTAAAACAGGCGAGCCAAAGGCTATTGAATTCTTTGTGCAAGAGGAGGTAAAGGAGGGTCAAACTGTGTCTGCATTCTGCTCTGTGTATCATTCCTGCCCCAAATATCCACCTGATTTCCACTGGAATCACTCTGGAGAGAAACATTTTCAGACAGAGAAGCTTCAAAATGGCCAGTGGAAAGCAACATCTACTTTGAGCTTTTACTCAAACCACACTGATCACAACAAGTCTTTACGATGCAGCGTTACATACCACGGAAGAAAACAGCAGGACACATCAAAGATCATTAAAGTAAAATGTAAGTGTGCAGCTTTAAACATATGTTGATGGGTTTTTTTTTTTTTAAAAAACCCTTAAATATTGTAAATGCTGTAATTTAGTAAGCCTTTTTTTAAAAAAAAAAGTAGATAGTTTTATATAAAGTTTTAGAAATAAAATAAAGTTGTTGTTTTTTTGTTTTTGTTTTTTATTGGAGCAAAACAATATATATGATGATAAAACCAAAGAAACTAAAGGTTAAATGTTTAAAAAAAATCTGAAAAGATGTTAAAATGATTCTGGTTGATATGTGACATTAGCTATTATGCTTTGTCATAACATTTATGTTTCTAACTTTAGTTTCTAAAGTTTTCTTTTATTGTTACATCATGTCAGAATGTTAAAATAAGTTCAACTTTTACCTGACTGTATGTAAAAATAAAATAAAATCCTGCACAGTAACATGAAGGGCTAAATGTTTCTATGCAGATGCTCCAGTGAATGTGAAGGTTGAGAACCAGTCAGATGTGAATGAGGGACAAACTGTACATCTGACGTGCTCCAGTGATGCTAACCCTGACAGCAGCTACGAGTGGCACAATGAAACTGGTGATCTGCTGTATAAGGGAAAAACCTACACAATGTGGAATGTCTCCAGACACTCAATAGTGGCCGTATACTGCACTGCTGTTAATGAGGAAGGACGAGTCAGGTCAAGCACCGCGAAGCTCAATGTGTTATGTAAGTACACAATGGAAGAAATATAACAACAGAGAAGATTTTCTTGTCAGTCAAAGACAAACTGACAAATATATTAGACCACATCTATTAATCTTTACATTCAGGTAATTACTCACCTAGCCGTACAGTCTGCCTTTACAAGTGTTTGTGAACTAATAAGTCGTTGTAAAGAGATCATTTAACTTGAGTGTAGTACTGTAATATGATGTTACTGTTGTGAGAAGTCAATTTTTGGAATATCTAGGAGAAAGAAATTTCAAAATGAACATAAAGTTACAAAGCAGCGTCACTGAGTGCTGAGGCACATAGTGTTTAAAAGTCATCTGACTGAATAACTGCAGAGTTTAAAACTTCTGCTAACATCATAGCAACATGGCATTAGTTTAGATCGCTGAGCAGCTACTTTAGTGTAGTTGGCTGAGTACTTTTATCTGTATAATGTATATAATAAAAGCACAGCTATCTTTTATCTCCTAATTATAGTTCTCCATGGTCCCTACAGATGCCCCTGATATTAAGACTTCCTCTAAGTGCTTCTCAGAGAGGGGCATAGTAATGTGTGAGTGCATTGTGGAGTCTAGTCCTTCCAGCATGGTCCATTTTGTTCTTGGTGACAGAGTTGTGGAAAGCAACACAGTAGATAAAAATGGCTCTGTGACTGCTGGGACTCTGCAGACAGACTTTGGGCCCTTTAAGTTTGTTCACTGCCTGGCAAACAACACACTGGGAAATGCAAACTTCACACTTTCTTTACCTGTTATCGGTAAGAAAAATATTCAATCTCAAGAATACCGTATTAATTATTATTATATTTACATGGCAAAAAAAAAAATATTCAATGTGCTTTCTTTTTGAACAGACAACATGCAGAATATTTTCATAGTCTCTGGAGCAGGTGTGATATTACTGATTATTCTCATAGCTGCTGTAGTGGCAGCCGTCAAAAAATGGTGAGTTGTAGAAATATTAGTATTCCTGAAATGGTGGGAAGAAAAATCTACACAATAACAGACATTTAAAAGAAAAAAGAAAAGACATTTATTTTAGGTTTTGACAGCAAGACCACCTAAATAATTCATCTCGTCTATTCAAATCACTGTTTTTTGTGCAATTTTGCATGCTGGTTTTTTTTTTTTTAGCGCATTGTGTTCTGCGCTCTGATTGGCTCTAGTCCATTGTCAATCAATCTCGTGCCGTGTCTCCTGTACAGTACAGAATGCGTTCAGCTTGTCAAATTTACATGAATCTTTGATCGCTAGCAGTGTGACTCTGAAGGGCTGTATTTTAACACATGCACAGCAGACTGATATTTTAATGCTTTTCAGCTACTTTATTGTTTCACTACAGTTGCTGTACACACTCGGCTGGAGCTCTCACACTGGCAGCCGCACACATCACCCACTGTACCACTGTATTCATTTAAAAACATATAATCCTGAGTCACACACCCCTCTTTATCTCTCTTCATGTTTATTTTGAGGGTGATTTAGTTGGAATAAAGGAGGGAAAAACAGGTTAATTGCATTCTTCTTCTTTTTAATAAAAATCCACTGATTATATTCATCGTGTTTTTACTGCAATAGCATTACTTATGAGAAGTATGTTGACAAAAATAAAACAAATTCAAAATTCTTTTTTATATAAATTAAACATGCACACATTGACTCCTCATGTAACTGCTTCTGCTGTTTTAGTACAGAGGCTGTTATGTTGACAGAGATAAGTGTCATGATACTTATTTTTGTCACCCAACATGTACAAAGCACTTATCTCAGAGCTTGCATCTTAAGTTGATTTATTTTTATTTTATCTGCCCATCTAAGTATATAGCAGCCAAATGCGGCGCTATTTAAGAGGTTGCCAAAACTGACAGCCGCCTTTCTCATGTACTTATTTATTTTATTGTTTTCTGCCAGCAGGGGGAGATCAGGAGAGACACCAACATCAGACTTGAGCACCATGAAAGCAGAGAGACCTGTGGAGCTCCCTCGTTATGGCCCAACAAAAAGGTTTCAGTTCTTTAGCTTGTGTTTAAACAAACAAGATCTAACTTGTGATTAAATATGATTTTAAAAGATGTGTAACTAGATTGAATGTTTTTGCATTCATTCTGCAGGAAAGGGGACAGGGAGGATATGTTCTGCTCTGACATTTATGCCAATGACCACGTCTATGGCAATGTACGGATAAGTAAGGATTTCTTCAGTTATTCATTCATATTGTGCATGCATAAACAAAGGGAGTGAATTCATCTTGTTTCTCTGTCCAGACTGACTGGGATGAGTCAATGTACAACAATGTCTAGGGGGTGGAAGACCAGCTTCAGTCCATGTTGTTATGTGAGTCAAGAAAAAAGAAAATGCTTGTGCAATTTGATTTTTTTTTCATCTTTCTGTCATCTTTAATTTTCTTTCTAAAACAGAGTAAGTAAATGCTATTGTTTAAAATTGTGCTTGTTGCTCTCAGAGGATTTCTTTATTTGTTATTAAATGATGTGCTTTGACAGATTACCGATAAAGTACACTAATAATGCCAAAGTTATTAAGTTACTAAACATATTTAATAACTCTTGTTTTTAATTTAACTTATTATATAAATGAGTATAATAATAAAATAAAAAAAAAAGGCAAACACATAGATACAGACAAACATTCGAAAATATTCACACCTACGGGCAATTTAGAGTTACTAATTAAACCAACTCCACTAACTGCATGTCTTTGACTGATGGAGGAAGACAGGGAGGCCCCGGCCAGGTGGTGGAGACTCAGGACCTTCTTGCTGTGAGTCAGCAGTGCTAACCACTGCACCACCGTGCTGCCCTGTAACAAAGTATAAGAAATGGATCATGTTTAATAATTACTATACTATAATAATAATTCTGAGTTATTATTACAACAGTGTCTGATTAAATGATGTGCTATCAAAAATTACCCTTAAGAAGAATTATAAAGTTAGTAAGTCAATAACTATATTGTTCAGTGTTTGAGTTTAATGTCATCTTTTATTATTTGTGTTATGGTTTATCAAATACCAGTCAAGGTGGATAACACTGGTCTGTCAGCACAAGTCCCACAAAAGCAGTGGTTCTCAAACATTTACTTCATTCCCCACATGACAGGAAGAAACATTTTCACGCCCCATCTAAAAAAAAAAAAAAACAATGACAGAAAGGCCTAGCTGCACCTTTATTTAGGTAATAAACTTATTAACAAGAATTCCTTTGGTATTTTTTGTTTAAACAAACAACTTTCATTTCAAACAACTATTTGTAACTTTTGTTACTCGATCATTTCTTCAAAAAAGTTTCAAGTTAAACAGAATGTGAACATTGCCAGACATGGAAAAATAAAGTTCAGTCTTAGTTTTATTACACCGGCTGCAGTGAGCCTATTTTTGACTGCAGAGCTGTGGCGGGTCATGGTCTGCCACGCGGCTGCGGGGGAGACAGATGCACCTGAGCGGCATCCCCAGTGACGTCTCCACTGCTTAAAACAGAGCGAACTGGGTCCAGTTGTTGTTGTTTATGTGCATAGGCTGTAGAGAACATGCTGAAGCCACACGTGGAAGTCGACAGCTGCAATAAAGAAGTGTACTGAAAAGTGCGAACGTGTGGACGCGTACTTTTTTGCGGCTGTTGACTTACACACGCGTATGCAGCTTTTTCAGCGGATGCGCATATTATTAATAACGTAACTGCTGCAATTTTCTTTGTTCTAAATAAAAGTGATTCTGATTAGTTCCACATGACTTTTCTACCAGGTAAGTTGTGTTCCACCTGTCCGAACTCTGTGCCCCACTAAAGGATGTTGGGGCTTCATTCCACCCTTTTGGAGCCCATTTCTAATAACTTGATCATAAACATGCTACAAAAGGAAAAGACACCAGTCCTGCATCTAGGCTGATGCACTTTTATGGCCTGCCTAGCTTTCTTTGTGTAACAGCCTATGTTCTGGTATATCCTCCATTCTTGAGGCTGTCTTGGGAGAGACAGCAGAAACATCACCCATAATCATGTTCATTTGAGTGAGACCAGTGGAATTTTGAGTTTCAGGTTAAAGTGAATTTCCTATTCTTTTTTGGTTTTGAAACAATTTTTTTTGGTGTTTCTTTTCATAATTTTGTAGTATTTTATTTTCATGCAGTTTTAAAAACTGAGTAAATTTTTATAATACAGACTCCACAATCTTCACCTTTGTGAGCATGAACATGAGTAGTGATACAATAATCTCAACCTTGTGATGAACAAATATGAATAAAAAAAAAATCATGTTTAGATTTTTTTTTCTCTCAAAACCTTACTGACTTTGGAAACAGTTCTGTGAAAGTGTAGGCCTAACGCAAATTGTTGGGTGACATGCTTGGGGTCATGCTTGACGTCCCCCCCCCAGCCACCCTTGTCATCACAGATGAGTGAAGTGTGAGTTGATGTGAAGGCTAAGACAAAGCCATTTTCATTTATTATTTTTCCCATATGTGACCAAGTGGTCGGCGGGGTTATATATATATATTAAAAAAAAAATAAAAATTACAACGCCACCTAGGGGAATTTCACCCCCAAGAAATATATATTTAAGAAAAGTAAATAAAAGCAAATAAAAGGGGCCACACAGATTCACGGATGCACCGATAGGCAGGTTGGCTCAAGTATTAACAATTTTATTTATAAGAAATAAAAGAATAAAATATGTGGAAGCCAATCAGTGCTCCCATATATAAAGGAGGAAATTATGTACCGGTGTGTGTTTTTGGCCGGAAAGGGTAAATTGGTTTTGACCGCTTTTGTGTCACGCTGTTAAACTTTCTGCAAAGTATGCCATTTATTCAGCATTTCAAAGGAAAGAGATGAATGGAGAAATAAATTGGATATACCTTTTAAATGCAATGGACAACGTTTGGACAGTGTTTATTCCAACGAAACCAACTTAAAGCGCGTCAGCCTCATTTTCTGGTTTCAAACACTCCAGTGGCTTAAAGCATTTGCTTGGCCTCTACAAACAAGTCAAAACCAATAGCACCTGCTGTGAACGAGAGGAGCGTCGGTGTTGATCTGATCTCTGCAGGAGCAGCAGCGTGTGATCAGTGTGGACGAGTCAAATGAAGATGCGTCTACACGAAAGATCGGCGAAAAGGACTGCTGCGCCGGAGAGGACCGCTGCACCGGAGAGGGCCGCTGCGTAAATGCTTGCCGGTTAAGGTCGCTGTAACGGAGAGGACCGCTACGCCAATGCCTAACAGCTGCAGCGGTTGGACACTGACACAGCAGTCATTTAGAGGTATGTGTAGCGCTACACCACAAAGTGGCCATATCAAAGAATGAGACATGATTAGTGCAAATCGGATGACTTTCATTGACTATGGAAAATTGTATG
>VUQR01013427.1:27336-45323 GCA_015108515.1 Hemichromis elongatus | reverse complement strand
GGTAATGATGCGCAACAGCGAGCGGAGAAAAATAACCTAGTGTTACCGACACTAGTCACAGAAAAATGAAGTGAGCCATGTTTTGTTCGTTTAAATGGTGTTTGAATTTCATATGCCAATAGTTTTGTTACATTGCAAAATTTTAATGTATTTAAATAAAAGCAATATTCAGATTCCAAACGTGTCTCAACTTTTTGTTTAAATGTTCAGTTGTGTTGTGCAGAAGTCAGGTTGGTACAGAGCAGATGGCCCTATTTGACTGTTAGCTGATTGGTTCTTGCCATAATATGAATTCTAAGTAAAGAGGAGTGACAGTCCATCATTGCTTTAAGAATTCGAGGTCAGTCAGTCTGGAAAATTTCTAAAGCTTTGAATGTGTCCCCCAAACGCAGTCACAAAAACCATCGAGCGCTACGACAAAACTGCGTCACATGAGGGCCATCCTAGGAAAGGAAGGCCAAGAGTCGCCTCTGCTGCTGAGGATAAATTCATCCACATCACTGAAATCGCAAGTTAACAGCACCTGAGATTAGAGCCCAGATATGTGTCACACAGAGTTCCAGTAGCAGACACGTCTCTACATCAACTGTTCAGAGGAATCTGCGCGAATCAGACCTTTATGGTCAAATAGCTGCTGCGAAACCACTACAAAGTAAAAAGCAGAAGAGATTTATTTGGGCCAAGAAACATAAGGAGTCGACATCAGACCAGTGGAAATCTGTGCTTTGGTCTGATGTGTCCAGGTGAACGTATGGTCTCTACATGCATGGTTCCCACTGTGAAACATGGAGGAGGAGGTGTGAGGGTGCTTTGCTGGTGACACTTTTGGGGATTTATTCAAAATTCAAGACACACTGAACCAGCATGGCTACCACAGCATCCTGCAGCGACATGCCATCCCATCCAGTTTGACTTTAGTTGGACCATCATTTATTATTCAACAGGACAATGAACCCAAACACACCTCAAAGCTGTGTACGGGCTATTTGACTAAGGAGAGTGACGGAGTGCACAAAATAAAGAAAAAAACATTAAATGACGTGTGTCCAGACTTGTGACTGGTACTGTACCTTAATAGTAAGTTGGGGGTATGAAAACAGTCACAACAGAGATTGCTGTGAACAGTCAGGGTTGAGTACCATGTGTATTTCATACACGTGGCACTGTTGCATGGTCTAATAAGCCCATGTTGGTACTGTTTATAAAAATGCTACAGGCCATATTTTTAAACTGACCAGTTGTGCAATCAAACCTTTGCCCACTTGGAAAATTGCTTGCAGGAGCAGATGTTTTTCTTGGAGCTTTTAAAACATGGTAAATGTTGTGAAAGCGCATTATCCCCCATTGGTTAGTTTTTTCAAACCAAACTGCTAAATAAAAATCCTTGAAAATTAACACACATATTAAACTAGAGTACAAAGTCAGTTACTATTTTTATTTATTATATTTTTTTACAGTCATTCCATTGAGTATGTTCACATAGAAAAAACAGTCACACGCACAACGTGACAAAATACCTGGACCCAAAGTTAGAACGTGAGTGGTAAAGGTCTGAGCTCTCCGCTTCCTCCTCATCCACCAGCTCGACACAGCAGATGGCTGCAGCTCAGTGAGCCCGGTTCTGCTGTAGGTTTCTTCCTGTTAAAAGGGAGTTCTTCCTTCCCATTATCACCAAGTACGAGCTCACCTGACTGTTAGGGTTTCTGCTGATATTGCACAGTCTTGAAGTACTTGCAGTATATAAATAAACCTGGAAACTGCACTGTAATAGTTCCCAAACCTGTCTTAAAGTGAGCTGCTTCTCAAATGACAGAACTGGCTCTGCACCTTCACCAGCAGCATGTTGGTGAAAGAGTTAAATAACTCAGGACTTGAACCATATATGTCATAGATGATAGTCCAGTCCTGTGCTTTGTGCTACCTCACCTGACTTCCTGATGCCTATGAAGCTATGGCCTCAACTTCACCAGTCAGTTGTAATTATTGTCGTAGACCAACATCGGTTTTGATTTTTGAAGCAAGAACAGCAACACAATGATATCAGGGAGTCTTAGCATCAGTGTGCTACCCACCAATCAGAAGCTGTGAGTCTTTAAAGAGAAACCCATTTATTTAAAGAAACATTACAAAACAACTCTCAAAAATGTCAAAAAGGTAAAGAGAACATATATGCCATCCTAGTAAATGCATAGAGGTCCATTCTGAAAAGAAACACTCTGAAGCCAACTTTAATTAGTGTCAACAGTCCCAAGACCAAATGGGGGATTAGGAAGGGGGGGCTCAATCGTTTCCAGTACAGGGAGTCCACAATACAAACAGCTGGGACAATGATATGAACAATGACTGAGGGCTTATGTTAAGCAAACTCTTTCATAAACGCTTGCACACTCAAGTCCTCACAGTTGTGCACATCCTACTTGTTTGTCCTGTGGTTTATTGCCTCCCCTCCAATTAGCAGAGCGAGGCATTGGGGTCTTCACTGTCCCCCCCATCAGAGAGGTGAGTTCGCCGTGTGAGTCTGAGCAGGACAGAGGAGCGTCCGAGTATCACCCGTGTCTTCCTTCTCGTCGGCTAACCAACGGTGACGAATCTGCTGCCTTTACTGCTCTGAGCTGTGGCAGCGCGTCGGTCTTTTAGGATGCGGAATCGCTCGTTCAGAGTCATCGACGTTTGCTGTGGGAAGAAAGCTCCGATGTTACAACACTCCAGAGCTGGAATGAAAACTGGCCTACACCTGTAGACTAAATGACACACAAGCACACTCTCACCGGTTTCCCAACACTGTTGATGTCAAACTGCAGAGGCACTCCTTTTGGTATCTTCTTCTCCACCGTTTCCATCTTCACGGGGGCAACACTGGCAGCAGGGGGATGCAGGGTCCAAGCTGTTGGGGGCCTAAGAACAAGACACAAAGAAGACAATTAGACGAAAGGAAGAACTACTTTCTGCCGACGGTAAGACATCTTCAGGAAAGGGAAAGAGAATACAGGAGAGTGGGTGACATTTAATGACTTTTAATAATGGCGTATAGACATGTGGGAAGTAAAAAGAGGTGGAATGGAGGAAAAATGCTCAATGCACCATGGGAAGTCACCCAGAGGCACCTGAACCAGCCCTGTAAGCTTTAGCATAAAGGTAAGCCTAACTTTAAAGTATGTCTGGCTCCCAAATCCAAACTGGGAGCTGGTTCCACAGCAGAGGTGATAGCTGAAGGCTCTGTCTCCTATTCTACTTTTGGAAACCGCGAGCAAGCCTGAAGTGAAGGATTTTAAACTCAGTCATGGATTAAACTGGGAGCCAATAGAGCAAAGCTATTCCACGATTAGTATTCCTGCTGCAACGTTTTGGATCATCTGAAGTTTCTCCACAGCGAGCAAAAACCCTCATTTCATTCACAGCGAGCTCTAAAATCAGTGTGTACTGCAGAGATCCTGCTGAGTACTTACTCAGGCTGCGTCCTGGCTGTGGGGTTGTCTATTGAAACAGTCAGGATTCCACTGCTGGCTGTTGATGTGCGCCACCTGTTGGACAAACGGAAAAGGTGCCTCATGTTAAACAGACAGACACAGACGCCCAAAAAACGGACAACAATGGTGCCCTTTCCCTTCCAAATGATTCACATCCTCAGTGCGAGTCCCTCTTCCTCACATATGCGCATACAATGCAGATCGTTAGGCTGATGCGCAGCTAGAAGTATACTCACTGGCGTGTTCTGACTGGAGGTGTGTGAGGATTTGGCTTCTGCACTTGGGCTTGGACCTTTTAAAGCACATGAATAATAAACAGAATGAGAAGAGTCCACGTAGCCATGCAAACCAGCTTCACTGCTTGACTGATTTAACCAACAAACACACTACGTAACCTCTCACCTTCAGTCCCCTGCGAAAAAGAAACGTGGCTTGTCGCGCTTCCCTCTGAGTCTGCTGGACGGGCGGCAGTGGTCTGCATGAACAGAGCACAAATAACATAAAATATTCCAGCTGAGTAAACCGTGTAGGTGAATCAAAGTTGAATAGCATTGATCTCTCCTCCTCTAGAGCTGAAATCAAACCTTACATAATGAGTGATAAAAAGCAAACATTCTCACCTTCGCCGCAGCTGAAAAGGCCTCCTGACTGATGGGGCGCTCGGGCCTCTCTGTTGATCTGGCTGCCTGTACAGCCGCCTCTGTACCTCTGGCTTCCTGTACTGGGCTTCAGTGCGCTGAAAGAAGGGCCTTGTTTTCTGTCTTGTTTTCTGGAACGAGACATGAAGGGCATGAACTTTCAAGTATAGCAGACTTAGTGAAATGAAGACTTAATCACACTAGCGGTAAGTTAACGATTTTGTGTAACATCAGGGGAAAAAGGTTAATTAAAATATGGGACTGCTTTTTCACTTCAGAAGACGATATTATCTGGAAAAGAGATTTTTATTAAGGGGAAAAGATATCCTAACCTTCCTTTCCCTTTGTGAAAAAGTAATGGACTTTCTGTGGAAGGTTTTAGTCTAATGAAACCGTGATTTCTTCTTTCACTGTAGCAGGACAGTGATCAGAAAGATACCAGAAAGTTCCACCTCCGAATGGCTCGTGGAGTGGGGTGGCATCTTCAAGGTCTGGACTGATCAGACTGAGATGCTGTCTCGGCTCAAAGACCCTCCGACGTGGTTGAATTGAAAAATAAAAATAAAATACACATAATCTGCAAAGAGCCACAGCAATGTGAAAGACTCATTATCAGTGATCACAAACACTTGATTGCAGTTTTTGCTCCCAAGTGTGGTACAACCAGTTATTGGGTTTAAGGGCCAGGTAGGTTTTTTTCACTTAACAAAATGAAATCATCATTCCAAACCAGCATTTTGTATTCACTCAGATTCTCTCTGTCTTATATTAAAATCTGTTTTATTACCTAATTTAAGTTAAACAAACATGGAAACAATAGAAATTGGGAAGGGTGCAAATACTCTGTGAATTGTTGAATTTGACTATGAAAGAGATCAAATTTAGATTTTTTTTTTTTATATACCAGCATTTTGGAAATTAATTATGACTCAAAAAGATCATTTCTTTCTCCATTTGATCTTACTATACACATTCCGTTTAACAGTGTTTCATATAACCTCACACTTGGTTCATTACAGTATTGTCAGCAACCACTGGAGCTCCTAGAGGTAGTAGCTAACATTAACAGTTTCACCAAGCCAGACAACAGCATACTACGAGAAAGATTATTAACCTCAACCTTCCATGTTTTCATTTACGGGAACCAAAATATATTCTTTAACCTCCAAATGAAAGTGTCTGGTTTCACACATGGGCACAATTTGTGAAAAGTAGGCACTTTCTTTCACATTTAGGTTTTAGCCCCAAGTTATAGTTTACCAAAAGCTGCTGGAGCAGCTGAGGATTGCACAGCTTCCCCCTGATTTCATGGAGGTTGTGTGTGCATAGATACCTTAAAAAAAGGGGCAAAATGATTTCTACCAGTTGCTGCAGCGATTATGTGAAATATCTAAAATGAACTAAAACATTCCTGAACTTTTAGTGTGCTACCTCCTGAGCATGATACCCTCCTTGAGAAACACTCTGGAACAGCCTTTGAACAGGTTGAAAAACCACAGGGGATGCAGCTTATGAAGACAGTTTGCTGTTCCTGGACAACACACCAGATGCTGATGTCTGTTGCCAGGTGACAAGATGAGGAAAAAATAGCTACCTCGGATTGTGATGAAAGTGAGGCATATCTAAAGTGGGCCTACTGGTACACTGAGCAAGCTAGACTGACCTCAGAAAAGCAAGAAATGGGACCAAATGGCTTTAAAAAGCTGGAGTGATTCCCATGTTTTCATTAAACCAACACCGTCTGCTCTTAGATACCAGGGGTTGCCAGTTAAGATTTCGAGGAACTATTATGGACTACAGTTCATGTCTCCTTCAGTGCAGTCCTCCAGTACCTGGTTGAATGCTGCTCTGTTCAGTGTGCCGGCCCGCTTCAGCAGAGCCGCTGGTCTCCTGGCTGCCAGTCCCGTGATGACCCCCTGACCCCGTCTCCGAGCCACTATCGGTGGGACCTTTCTGTTTCTTAATTTGGGACCTCCTCCTCGGGGAATGCCACCTCCTGGTAAATATTGGAATAGTGACATTAGATAAGCACACTTGCTGCAGATAGGTGGGAAAAAGAGAAGCATACCAATGAAGCTAATAATAACTGAGAAAACGTAATCGAACACACCTCTCTGGGCTGGTCCTGCAGTCCTCTGTGAAACTCCCTTTCCTTGGATTAAGCGGCCTTTCTTCTTCACTGGTCGACGGTTCACACTGGCCTGCCTCCTTCTTAATTGTTGCTCTTTTTTGTTCAGCCGAATAATGTCATCTGTTAAAATCATCACACGAGCAGTGATTAACAACAGCGAGCCCTGTGACAAGTGCTGTTTACCCAGCCTAGCTAGCTAAAGGCGACCAGATGCTAGTATTATTAGCTTGTAGTCTATTTTAGTACCGTTGCTCATAGCTGTGTGAGGGCCTTACCCAAGGACATGTCGACCTTATCCGGAACAGGTGTCCTTTTCCCTCGGTCCGCTGTGAAATCCTCCATGTTCATACTTCAAACCACAGCGAAAAACCCAAGTGGACACAGAAATACCGTTAGCAGCGGTGCTAGCTATCCTCTCCTTTCCTGTATACGCTAGAACAGACACGAACCACCTCTGCCGCGCATGCCCCGTGAAGACGCCACAGACATGCACTGTGGGAAGTGTATTTCAATTAAACGAAAACACAGCGTTACAAAACCCGAACCAGCGCGCTCGTGTAAGTGGTTGTGTAAGGGAAAACGCAAAAGGTTTCAGACGCCTGGCTGCTGCCACGACGGCTATTCCGTGTGTTATTTTTTCGGTTAATTTCACATTTTGTTTTCCACTCGGGCCAAGCTAGCATCATTTGAAGCTTCCCACCCTGCATGCCACGCTGTGTTTGGAGGAGGTACGTCTCTGTTGGAGGAATCACCATAAACACGTTTAATTGAACGAGGACTTTCCCCGTTGGCTCAGTGTTTGCAGTTTGCTGTGTTGCTTTGTTCATATGAAGTTTTCCAGTCTGTAACCGTCTCGCTCACGTCTGCAAAAACTCTGAATTTTGAGTTTCAGTGTTTCTGTACGATTCTTGCAGCACGTCACCTTTCTCTGCACCAGGGCGCTTATTTAAGCTTCTCCCTCGCCATCACCAGAGGCACAGCAGCCCCACACTCTTCTTCCTGACCCGTTTCTTCAGCTGCCAGTCCATCATGTCGGACAGGAAACGCAAGGCATCTTCTGCAGCTGCTGGTAAGGAGCACCGTGCCAAGCAGCAGAAGCTGGCTCCCGTCAAGGAGACGAAGAAGGAGAAAGTTGGGGGCTGGCTGCAGAGTCTTGTGCAGCAGCAGAGATCAGAGAAGAAAGACATGAAGTTTAACAAAAAGCGCCTGCGTTTTTTATCTGATACTGAAAAGATAAAGCAAGGCTCAGAGGGTGTCCTCTACTGGATGTTAAGAGATCAGAGAGTACAAGGTAAGCCATCTACGCACAGCCAGCAGTACAGCAATGGCGCACCCTCTGTTTGGTTTGCATTTTCTCACTGTCTCTTCTCATGACGTATGTGCACATTCCCTTTGTGTGTTTAGATAACTGGGCACTGATCCATGCCCAGCGGCTCGCGGTGGAGGAGAACCTCCCTCTGCATGTCTGTTACTGTCTGGTGGTGCCCAAATCAGAGCTGTCTACTCTGAGACATTACAGCTTCATGCTGGAAGGGCTGGAAGAAGTCGCCAAGGTAAAAACTTCAAAATGAACATATAGAAAATATATTGCTATCCCCTTAAAATAAAATACTGCAGAGTAGGTGAGCTTTCTGAGTGCTGCTTGTTTTACATGTGTAATTCAAAATGCGTTGATTTATAAACAGATTCCTAATAAAAGGGACTTTGATTAAAAACGAGTATCTATTTAATGATATGAGGAAATATTACATACGTTAGTCGTGCAGTACTACACCAGACCAGAGGAATCAGTCTTGTTTGAGTCCTCGTGGTACACATACTGATATTACGTGGTGTGACATCATCAGTGAACCTGAACCACCACCCCAGCCTGTGAGCCTCACTCTTGCTCTTCTGCCCGTATAACAGGAATGTGAACAGTTAAACATCCACTTCCACTTGCTGCACGGCGCTCCGGGGAAAGTTCTCCCCGGCTTTGTGTCCGACCACAGCTTTGGGGCCGTGGTGACAGACTTCTCTCCTATCAGAGAGCCGCTGCAGTGGTTGGAGGACGTCAAAAAGAAACTTGCCAAAGACATCCCCTTCATACAGGTATTAAAAAAAACAAAAAACCTCACTTTCTGAGATCTAATTTGCAGGAAGTGTGTGCTGATAGGATGCTCTGTACTCTGGTTATTGTCTGTCCCCAGGCTGTTTTCTCACTTTATTTGTTCCCCTGATTCCAAAGTAATAGGTATGAAAACTGATGCTGCAGACCTCATTCTCATTTCATGCGCATTGACTTTGTTTTTCCTATCATTATTTCTTGAACACTCTATTCTCCTTGTATAGGTTGATGCCCACAATATTGTTCCCTGCTGGGTTGCCTCACCTAAACTCGAATACTCCGCTCGGACGATCAGAGGAAAAATTACCAATCTGTTATCAGAGTTCCTCACTGATTTTCCCCTGGTAGACGCACATCCCCACACTGCTACGAGAACCGCCAAAGTAAGTGCTCGAGAAACAGTGCAGTGAATAAATGTTGGATGTACTGAGAATAAAAGAGGCTGTATTTATAATTTATAGCGAGTTCAAAGACTCTTGGATCAGTTGAGAAACAATTACAATTTATCTTCTGGAGGTCATGAAATTATTCATCGCTTTTGGGTTGTTGTTCTAAAATCAATTGCGAGGCAAGTAAGCTGTCAGGGAGCTCATCGACGGGGAGACTGGAAGTCAGGCTGCTGCCAGAAAGCACATACTTTTACCCTTCAACTCTATCCTCACTTCCACACATTATTTATTGATGACTCGGTATAAACTGGATTTTTTATTTTTTTTTAACTGTCCGAAAGTTAAAAATCTCTCTTCCCCTCGTACTAGTTATTAAAGCTGCAGGCGTATGTGCTTTTGCTCCAGGGTTGAGATTGATATGCTACGCACGCTTTGGCCCCCCCTCTTGATATTTTGAGCTGGATTTAAAAAAAAAAAAAACTCAAAATTTTCTCCTTTCTCCTTTTGAAGTTGTCAGGTCTCTGTAGCACCACAGTATATTTTAAACTCATCACTCTCAGCTGTGACCTCTACTGAGCTTTTCTCCTTTCTCGCTCCTTTACCTCAAAGGAAGTAGAGTGGGACAAAACCCTGGCCTCCCTGGATGTGGACAGAACTGTAAAAGAGCCAGATTGGGCCAAGCCGGGCACCAAAGGAGGGATGGACATGCTGGAGTCCTTCATTGATGTACGACTTAAACTGTTTGGCAGCCAACGCAACGACCCGAACGCTCCCGCCCTGAGCCAGCTTTCCCCCTGGCTCCGCTTTGGTCAGTATGTGGTGAAAAGTTCAGTGTTGATCTCAAAAACTCTAAATTGAATTACTGTTTAACTCAAACCTGCTGTGCTGTGCAAAGGTCTTGAGCCACCCTTTATCTTTTTATAAATACACTATATAAAGCAAAACAAAAATTCAAAGATTCCAGTGAGCTTGAAAATCAATGCGACCACCTTTATTCTTCACCACGGCCTTCTTTTGATTTCCTCTAATAGTCTTCAGGAATAGTCCTCCAGGCCACTTCTTTGGATGTTGGCTGCCTTTTGTTCTGTTCTGTGTCAACATGCTCCCACACTGCTTCAGTAATGTTGAGGTCCGAGCTCTGGGGGGGTGGGGGGCAGTCTGTGACTGATAGTGTGCCATTATGTGTTTTCTCTATCCAGGTACACTTTACTGCACTGGTAGTGTGTTTGGGATCATTGTCATGCTGAAAAAAGGAAGTCGTTACCAATCAGATCCTTTCCACATGGTACTGCACGGTGGATCAAAATCTGACCGTGCTTTTGTGTGTTCCTAAATTCTGCGTACCTCTCTCCTGACCTCTACCATACATATTGACTAATATTAAATTGGGATTTGTCATTCTACAAGACCTGTTTCGACTGATTTTCAGCCCGGTTCTTGTGCAATCTGGCCCCTTTTTCTTGACTCTCTGATACTATTCATATGCTGTAGATAGTTTATTAGTCCTGCCAATTCTTCTCTTGTCCAGTTTCCTCAAAATTTCTTAAGGACAGACTGCACAAGATATGACTAGTTTGGAGCTAAAAGCTCTTTGGGAATCATCTTGCTGGTGCCAAAATACTATTTTTATGTCTTTCAAAACGGTTTTAACGTTGGCTTTTTTTTTTTTTTGTAGATTTAACTAAATAAATGGGAATACATGTTTTCTGACAGGCTGCTAGTACCAAAGTGCCTAAAAGTAAAATTTAAAGTTGGTTCCTCATTAAGTTGTCTGTTATGTGAAGACAAAACACTGGTTCATCCCTGGAGGTTAGGAGGCTTTTTTTTTATGCTTGAGTCAGTGTTACGTGGCTTAACAAAGCATTCCTCTGGGCTAAAAATGGGCAAAAAAACAGGAAACGAAAAAAACTTTGAAAGAACTTCAGAAATCTCGGAGAACTTTTGCACCGGACCACTTTAAAAATAACAAAGTCTGGCTACTTGGAAGCGAAATATGAATACATGAGAGGTGGCTTAAGACTTTTGTACAGTACTCTACATTTGGAGAAGAATCCTTCTGTTCATCGCACAATTACCGCTTCAAGAAAAACTTGAAGATAAACTCTTTGCAGATCTCCTTCAGACTTTTATTATTGTGAGTGAGTTCACACTGTTGCTTTTTAGATGGTTTAAAATCCCCCAAATTAGGTCCCGAAATGATTAAAGTGTCCTACGCACTTCCCATATGACCTCCCCCTTGAGTTCATTGCTTAAGACAGCAGTTATACTCCAACTTTTATTGGTTCAGTTATCTCGGACATCCAGAAGGCATCAGCACGCCTGTGTTTTGAATATTAATGCCTTTCCTTTACGGCTACGCAGACACTGAACATCTTCGCAAGTTCAAAGAGAGCAACTGTGGCACCACATCACAGAACAGTTTAGCTCTAAAAGATTCCCGCACCTTCTCTGAACCGGGAAAGACATTTTAATTGCCTCTCCTCTCCATATCTGCCTTTTTTCTCTTCCCGGTCCACGGCGTCTTTTAGGCCAGATTTCGGCCCAGCGTGTGGCTTGGCAGGTTCAGCGCAACGGGAAGAACGCAAGTCAGTCCGTATCGGCCTTCATCGAAGAGCTGGTTGTGCGTCGGGAGCTGACGGACAACTTCTGTTTCTACAACAAGAAATACGACAGCGTGGAGGGTCAGTGGAGATCTCATTAAAATCGCATCCTGTCGACTGCCGTGACGTCAGTCGGATGAATCACAAGCTAATTTAGTGAATTGAATAGAAAGGATTCAGCTTCATAAGTTGTTGTTGTTGTTGTTTTTTTATATATATATATTTGTGTCTGTGTCTTAGGTGCGTATGAGTGGGCTCAGAAGACCTTAAAGGATCATGCCAAAGACGAGAGGCCGTATCTCTACACGCGTGAGCAGCTGGAGAAAGCAAAGACTCATGACAAGCTGTGGAACGCAGCTCAGGTATAACATTCAGTCTACAATGAAGTATTTGAACACATTCGGTGCATGTTGTGCTTTTTCTAACTGCTGCATCACCCCCATCAGTACCAGATGGTTACAGAGGGGAAGATGCACGGTTTCTTGAGGATGTACTGGGCCAAAAAGATCCTGGAGTGGACTTCTTCACCAGAGGAGGCGCTCTCCATCGCTCTGTACCTAAATGATCGCTATGAGCTGGATGGTCAAGACCCTAACGGCTTTGTCGGTAATAACAGATTTAATTTGACTTATTTAATCAAATCTGCATTCGTTTCCTCCCACACTCTCTCACACCCTGCTGCGTTTTGGTCTCGTAGGTTGTATGTGGTCTATTTGCGGCATCCACGACCAGGGCTGGGCGGAGAGAGCCGTATTCGGAAAGATCCGCTACATGAACTACAAAGGCTGCCTTCGGAAGTTTAACGTGGCTCAGTTTGAAAAAAAGTACTGTCCTAAAAGCCTTTGAAGCGCGATGTGTTTGGAAGGGTGCATTAAAAGCGCTCGACAGCGTGCATCTCCTAGACCTTGGCCTCAGGGAGAATTTTTTTTGTTACCTTTCTTTGTTTTCTTCTCTTCTTCACAGCTTGTTCTGTTCAAAACATTCAGTCTTTTCTTGCTTGCGTCGACACTTTTACTAAATATTCAAACGTGTTCATGCATAATAAAAGTGGAAGGTGTTTGTGGCATTTTAAAGTGAGCTTTTAGAGAAAGCACTTTGGGCTTCGTTTTTACGGTGCCTTGTATATCAGCAATCGCATTACTGTCGTTCTGTTTTTAATACAAGTTTGAAGTCATTTTCTGTCCATTTGTATCATTTCCAACTCTCTCACTGTCATTTCTTTAAACTTGTAATAAAGCGTGTTTCTTTAACAGACTGAACTACTCTTTACTCAAAAGCATACTTCCACCCACAGTGACTGAGACTTAATTTCATTTGAATTCAACTCTTTCACCATTTAGCCACGGTTTTAAGTATTGCTGCCTACAGCTATGTTTGATGAGAGGCTTTCCCCATAATCTAATCAAACTGGCACATATGTGTGTTTTTTAGCATAAACTGTCAGCAAACAGATGGAAAAATAATACTTCAGAGTAGAGAGCCTCATATGATCCTTAATCCAAAGTGAATAAAAATGAAAAGTGTGTACAGTATTAATATGCTCATGTTTGCAGCCACTGGGTTTCATCACAGCCCTAAATGTGCTTTTACTGAGCTCAGATGTAATTAAACCGAAACAAAACCCATTCTACCCAGCCTAATTAACTGCACTTCTCAGTAGTGGATAAAAACAGCCCGCATAGGTAATGACGTGCTTAACACTAAGTCACAAATTGGCATATGAGAGCTCGTCCTTGCGATGGCCTCTTTTGTTGTGCTCGGTTCATTTCAGGGGAGAGAGATAATTAACTTGTTTTAATTAAATGGAAAAAAAAAAGTGAATTGTTTCTTTCTCTAAGCACTTAGAAGTTACAGTTATACATGATATACTCTCACTGGTCACTTTATTAGGCAGGCTTATTTTACTGCTTGCTTGTGATGCAAAACATCTAATCAGCCAATCACATGGCAGTAACTCAACACATTTAGGTATGCAAAATGGTTAGGACGACCTGCCGAAGTTCAATCTGAGCATCAGATTGGGAAAAACAAATGGTCATTGGAGTCCGCAGGGTTAACCAGGAATGTGGCGGACTGATGCTTATATAGCGCTTTTCTACTCTCCCAGAATACTCAGAGCACTCTATACAACATGCCAAATTCGCCCAATCACACCTATTCTCACAAGCACACAGTCACACTCTGACGGATGCATCGGAGAGCAACTTAGGGTTAGTATCTTACACAAGGAAACTTGGCATGCAGACTGGAAGAGCCAGAGATCGAACCACCAACCTTCCGATCAGTAGGTGACCTTCGCTACCACCAGCATCTTGTTGAATCCATGCTGCAAACAATAATGCAAGTTCCAAAGGTAAAAGGGCATCCAATCAGATAGTAGCAAAGTGTACCTAATGAAGTGGCTGGTGATAGTGTGCTTATTAAGAGTAAATGAGTTCTTGGTAAGATGGTTATATTACAGTGAGTAGGGCTGTGAGTCACATTCACAGCTGTGGAGACATGAGTTATTTTCCTGAATGGCTTGATTGATCTAAACAATTTCATTGGTATCTAATTACCTCCTGACTGACTGGCCTTGTCTAAACTTCTGTCAGGATTATCACTGCTGATATTTGGTTTCCTGTAGAAAAATATGCAGCTGACTATCACTGAGAAAAAAGAAAACATTTTCTAAAATTTTAACCGCACACATTTTGTTGTGCTAGTGCTGCTCTAATGACCTTCAGTAGCGTTTTCACATGATTACCTAAAAAAAAAAAAGGCTAATAAGTATGCTGAAAAGCCCTTTTAGCCCATTAATAAGATTTACAGACAACCCACATGGGCACCTCAGCTCAGCATGGATTCTCCAAGTCTCTACTGAAGCTCTAAAGCCAAAACCATATCAAGTTTTTCCAGTATCATCCCATTACTGTGAAATTGTGCCACAATGGGCGATCAGTATCACTTTTCTCTCTCCGAGCCATGCAGTCATGCTATCAATCACATTTGCTGCTCTGTTGGTGCATTTTTGGGAAGCTTTTCTGTCAGCTTGCTAAACCTACTGCTTAGTAAAATGATTTTAGGTACAAAATCCTCCTTCAGCTGACCCAGGCGCTGGTGTACTAGGGTGTCGCTTCATTGTGCTCTGGCCTCTCCTTAACACATCATGTCAATGACACTTGGAGTAACATCTTTTTCTCAACTGTTATTAACGTAACAGAGACCTTTGAGTTTGAGACAGCCCATCTGTGTCAGTCCCCATTCTCTCAATACACTTAACCTCATCTCATTATGAAGCACTTCACATCATCCTCTTGGCAGGAAATCATATCTCCACTTCCATATCCTTCTTGTCTCCGATACTGCTCTGCGCCTTGACATTATCTCCTGTCCTAGTACATTTCCAATTATCACTTTGCTATTAAAAGAGCACTGAATAGCACTGTAGCTTTTAAGTTTCCATCTCCCCTCATCTTCTACTTTAATAGAAGTGGCCTTTAAGTTTACCACTGTTGCAGAGCCAATTAGATTTCTAAGCTCAAACTCGTAATTCTCGACTATTTTGGGAGTCACAGCTTTTGTCGTGTCAGGATGATGGATGTAAATTACCTTTTCAAAGTCCCATGTCTGTTGAGTTTGATCGCATGATTAGTGTCCCTTGCCAGTCTTCCCTCACAGATCTCCCACTGAGCATCCCATGAGCTTTCTATTGTTTCCAATTCTCGGACTTGGTGACTTTCAGCATGAGGACGATTCCATATTCCTGTGAGTGAAAATGAAACACGTTAAATTTCCAATTTTTCATTTGGCTTATCTGTCCTTTAATATCTTAATTTAAACAAATCTTTCACAGGTAAATGATGTTGCCTCCGTCCAAGTGTCACATTAAAGTCCTCCAGGAATCAATCATAACTCTAGTCTTGAGTGTCTGTCATTACTTGTGCGACGCTGTGATGCACCCTTTTTTAATGGGCCAATTTGCATAGCCAGTGCGTAAACAGTGCATTTTGTTATGTTGATGGAAGCTGTGGGTAGAGGGCCCTTCATCTGTGCTGGTGTGGCACACTGATAACGCTGTTTCATTGCAAAGTGATTTGTCAGTATTGAACAGATGGCTCATCTTTGTCTGCTTTCACATCCTGCTTCATCTAATCATTCATTAATTCTTTGTTCCATATTATTGACCCGCTGACATCATCTTTCCTCCTAGCTTCTACCCCTCACAATCATCTTCTCCATGTTTTTTCCTCCGCACTGTGCGTCACCTAAAGTTGAGATGAGACATCCTGGCGGGTGGTTCTCGTGGATCTTGGCACACTACACAAATTGTTCGCCCCGACACTTTTACTGCGATGTATACACAGAAGACCTTTGCCTCCCAGGGCCGGTTGCACTAAAGGAATCCGAAGAAGACGAGACTCGGTGTGCTCTTTTCTCTCTGCGTGGGTCTGCTGACACATCTTACAAGCAGCACTGATATTCAAAATCAGGTCTGTTTTAATGGTGCACACTAAGAAAAAATAAAAAGATATTATAGACATGTCATATGTACACATTGTGCTTAAAAAGTAATTAAAGCAATACATTAACAATAGCACCGCTTATACCAGGAAAGCAGAAAACGAATGGGATATTTTAAACTGGGCAATAACCATGTATCAAAGTATGCTGCAGGTAATATTTATGAAGACTGAAGCAATATGCAGACTTACTAGTAATGTACATTGTATACAAGTTCATAAAATACGTGTGGAACCTCTATATAATATCAATGATTTTTTAGTATTTTCAGAATATAATTTAAATACTTGTGAGGCGTGTGTGTCATGATTAGTGCCCGTAGTGGTTATAAACATCAAACCGTTTTATGCACACTTCGTTGGCTTTCATTCACAGACAAATGTATTCAGTGTTACTCCTGCTAGGAATGTGTTAATGGGCCGTAGAGCAGCAAATAGGCAAGCCTGGAAATATTATTCATTGCATTATACAGTATGTATACAATAAATACATTCACCTCCATTTCCAATATAAAATGTTTACTTTTGAGGCAGTTGATGGGATGCGTTGCCCATGTGTAAAAATGCCGCTGCATCATCTGTGTATCAGTGTGGTAACATGTGTGTGGTCTTGTTGGTCTTTACTCTGAATGTAATTTGAGTTGTTGTTGTTTTTGCACTCTGGGGCACTTATTGATAAAAATGATTATACAGTAAAAGCACAGAGAACGGAAGTATGCTTGTTTTCAGGAGCTGATCTGGCTGAAGGACCGTCTGTTTCTGTTCATCCACAGTTCACAAGACCTGCTGCTCCTCCTACAGTATTTGCCAGATTTTAGTGTAATATTTGTAGTTTTGTGGGCAATAACCTGTGAATTGTGTGTATTGTGAGTCAGATCAGCTGCTAAGTCGAGTGTTAGCGATCTACTGGAAAGCAGGAACATTGTTTTCCATAATGTTCGTAATGCTTGGTGCAGAACTCTCTTTTTCCCCCCATTTGTTTATTCAGTTTAGCCTTTACTTTGTCTCCTAAAGGCTCAAAACGCTCCAGAAGTCATTTTGCCACTTAGGGGTGTTTTTTTACGCAGGGTGCTGCGCTGGGTCATCTGGAAGCTCCTCGAGTGTCCTCGCCAGCTGTTAGAGTAGCAGGTAATGTGGCTAAACATTTCTCTGAACCTGGTGGACATGAGGTTGTAGAGGATGGGGTTGATGGCGGAACTCAGGTAGAAGAAGACTCCAGAGATGACATGGACATGCTCGAAGATCCTGCGGTGCTGCTCGAATGATATGTTGATGTAGCTCCACATCAAGCGATCGATGTGGAAGGGAGCCCAACACAGGCCAAAGACAACCACCAGCACACCTAGAGCAGATGGAACAGAACCAATGAATGGGATTCATTGGGCATATACATTTTGTTTTGGGACACCAGTTAAATCTCTAATGGCAGATGACTAGTTAAGGAAAATATCATAAATAATCTTAAAATAATCAATTAAAACACAAACATTTCAGAGCATATGAAATCAGTATTATTTGCCCTTACTTATTTTGCCTTTCTCAACCCTTTACTGACTCTAGGGTCTTGATTATTGTAGAGTTAGGATTGTAGCTAATTTAAGTAGATTAAAAATATACTCAAATGACACCTACATAGCATTTTGGTTACTTGCACGTTTCGTTTGCTCAGCCTCTGCTTGTGGGAGCTGGAGATACTTTCGGGACCAAAGCCACAGTTAGTATCCACCATGGTCATCACCCTCTCCCTGCGCAGCCTCAAGCCAATGAGCAGGTAGAGAATGCTAATGATCAGCATGGGGAGCAGGAAGAAGACCAGCGTGGAGATCAGGATGATTAAGTTGTACATCCAGATGGGTTTGACCAGATCTGAGGACATATAAGATAAGATAGCAAGAGGAACAGAATAAATCTGAGCAGTGCAAATGAAAATGTCTGACACAGACTTTAACCTGCCAGCTTTCTTTGAGGTTTCTCATGTGACATCATGCACACGGTACTCGCTGCTAGGGAAAAGTATTTGGTTCCCGACTAGTTGAAAGTGGTTCCTGGAGGTTGCTGGGTCTGGCTGGGGGAAATCCAGACAGAGACACTGCTGCATCAAAAACCTACGAGAGATTGCTTGATTTTTTTTTTTTTTAGCAGATTGTAATTGT